>PVLC010046577.1:0-11517 GCA_004027655.1 Graphiurus murinus | reverse complement strand
GACCACCTCACCAAACACGCTCGGCGCCACATGACTACCAAGAAGATCCCAGGCTGGCAGGCGGAGGTCGGCAAGCTAAACAGAATGGCGACAGCAGAGTGCCCTGGGAGCCCCCTCGTCCCCTTGTCTGCCTCTGCCTGAGAGCGGGCTGGGCCTTACCCACGGGTTCCCAAAAAGCCTCCCTTCAGGAATGGGACTGACCAATAGGTTCCTCTCCAGGAAACATGGCCTGAGGGGCTCGGCTAGGCTGGGGCGCTGGTTCTGATGAAGTTAACTTTTCTGTTCTGGTTGGGTCCCTGTTCAGTATCTTTTGTAGTTTCAGAAGTTAGTTTTTGCTTTTTTTTTTTTAAGGAAGTGAAAGGAAATTTGATAATTGAAATCACCAGCATTCAGACAGAAATTTCGGCAATAACGTTTACAAAATCTGGATTTTTTTTATAACCTTCCTATTCGTGTTTTGTAGAAATGAGACAGGGTACTAATTTTTATACTGTGTTTTTTATAAAAATATTTATATTGTTCGTGTTCAAATCACCAGTTTATAGATAGATGATTTTACAACCTTATTTTCAGTGTTTAATAACAAAATTTTATAGTGACCCTGCTTTTAGTAAGTTTGGTACATTATTCAAAAAAAGAAAAAAAATCCCAAGTTTGTTACCAGATCTTTTAAATCTAAGAATTTTTTGGAATTAGAACTGGTTGAAAAGGGCCTGTTAAAGAGAAGGGAAAAAATGAATTTTTCAGTCAGCGTCTTCATAAAAGCTTTAGAGAAGTTCCAAGTATCCAGTCCTATAGCCCAAGAAACTAAATTTTGCTTGGCTAGAGCTAGTCCTCTGCATCCGTGGTGTGAGCTGTGAAGGCGCACCCCGTGGTTCTTAGGTGCTGGCCAGCTCCTGGGGAGCAGGCCCGCTGCAGGATCTGAGCATCTGGGGTGTCTTGCTCTGCTGAGAACAAGCCTTTCTACTTCCTGTTTACCTAAGGCACCGAAAGAACGCAAACACTCAGAGCCAGCTGCTTGGTTGGCTTTCAGTTGACCGCTTTTGATGTGGCCTTATCCATACCATATTGTGGGTAGAATCACTGCTTTAGAGAAGAAGATTGAGGAACTTTCCACCAGAGTATAGCTCATCTGCAGTAAGGTGCATGTGCACACCGATGGCCTCGATGTTCAGATTCCTTTATTAAGGATGAAAAGCGATAGGAAAATATGTTAGGCCTACGTGCCATTGTAATGCCACCTAGTTGCCCTTTTATTTATTTTGTTTGAAGGATACTGTTTTGACCAAACAAAACTATTCAGAACGGGGTCTACTTGGAAAATAGATCGTGGGCTCCACTTGTAAGCTTTGTGAGCACATGTCCTGGATATATAGGAGACTGGCGTCCTGAATCCACTTTTGTTTAAATGTTGGAAGTTTAAGCAACAGAATAAATATAAGAGTAAGGAATGTTGCACTATTTTGGTAGCCTGGGAATATTTTTTGTGTGCAGTATGTGTTTAGATTTGTCTTTGCCTTTAGTTGTTGGCATTTGATTTATTAAAATGGCGGGTGAAATACTGAATAATTAGGTTTTGTGTTCAGGACTTTTTAGTCTCATTTGACCCTCACCTGGTCGGTCATTGTTACTTTGCCCTTTGGTATCAACTGCTTTTTGACACCATACGTATGTATGTATTTTGGGAGATTTTCATATTTTTGGACAGTTCCTGTTGTCATCCAACATACTACAGTCGCAGGAGAACTGTGATTGTACATAGTCCTGGCTTCCCGCCTCCCTCAGTCCTTTCTCTGACTCATCCTAAGTCCACATAAATGTTTTTGACTATGTGTATGTCGTCAGTGGCATCAGATTTGGATCTTTTTCTTAATTATGATATGCAAAGTGATGTTCGTCCTGCTAGTGTTCTGGTGGGTAATGGAAAGTCTTTAATTATTTGGTTGTCACATAGAACTTCATATTCTGAACAGTATTGTAGATGTGTCGAAAATGGCTTTAATTTAAGCTTCCATTTCCTCATTAGATTTAGAAATACCTTCTGTAAAAGACCCCCCCACACACACACACACACATTTGTCTATTGAAAGATGGGAAGTTGGGAGCCGGGCGTGGTGGCGCACGCTTGTAATCCCAGCATTCGGGAGGCTGAGACCGGAGGATCCGGGTTCGCGGCCAGCCTCAGCTACCTAGTGAGGCACTCCGCAACTTAGTGAGACTCGGTTTCAAAAATAAAGAATAAAAAATAGGACTGGGGGTATAGCTCGGAGGTAGAATGCCCCTGAGTTCAATCCCCAGTACTGCAAAAAAAAAAAAAAAAAAAAAAAAAAAGAAAGATGGGAAGTTGGAAAACAGTTTCCATCTGGAATATCCCCTCCGGAGAGCCAGCACCCTCGTGTCTGGGTGTGGGAGGCCGAGCGTCAAGGCAGATTCCCCCAGTGCACTTTATTGCCTGAGCAGTTTTGCTTGACTTTTTTTGACTTTGAGCCTTTTGAGTAGTTTTCATAATAAAATTTAAAGTGTTTCATAATTATGTTTTATGTAACAGACTTTGACTTATTTAAATGAGTATGTGTAATGTAACTTTTTTCTTTGAATCATATAAAACTTTCTTGATTTGCAAACTGAACAAGTGTCCTGTGTCATTTAACTGTGCCCAGAGACTCTTTGGATGAGTCTAAAATTCGTTATACATTGGCCTCACCTGCACTCTCTCGTTTTCTGGGGTTTAGTCTGTTTCTTTACATCCCTTGGAAAGTTCTTTCTGAAAGTTCTGTGTGAGGAGGCTACTGGGACCAGACCTACTGTCCAGACCCGGCTATCAGGATGGGACCCACGTGCTGGCTAATTCTGTGTCCTTCCTGTGCCAGGGCTGCCTGCTAGAGAGGGGGGCTTGCAAGGCGTGCTAGGAAGCCTCTTGACTACCTCACTCCTCCCCTTGCCTGGGGTCAAAAAGCAGCGGGGGAGCCTCCCTCTGAGGCTTTGGCAGCTGGAGTCTCAGCTTCATTTGCTGTCAGCAGCATGGGCAGAGGTGACAGTGACCTCAAAGACCGCAGGTTCCTGTGTCTCCTGCTCCCTCACCGTTGCTGCTTTGCTCCCTGACTCCTGATCGCTCAGCCTCCACACTGCTAGGGCCTCTGGGTCACCCTTCCCAGCCTGGTGATTTAGACCAAAGGACTCAGTAGGAAAGATCCCTGAGGGTCTCCCTTGCACCTCTTGCCTGAACTTCAGATTCCTGAGCCCAACTGTCCACCTGGCATCTGCCCAGTCGGCATCTCAAGCTCAAAATGGGGGAGCCCCTCCTGCCCACTGGCTTTCCTCACAGTTGACGCTGTTGTCCTTAGAACAGCATGTTCGCTGGGCGTGGTGGCACGTGCCTGTAATCCCAGTACTTTGGAGACTGAGACAGGAAGAGCGTAGATTTGAGAGCAGCCTTAGCAATTTAGCAAGACTCTCAGAAGCCTAGTGAGACCCTGTTTCAAAACAAAATACAAGCTGGGTGTTGGTGGCACACGCTTGTAATCCCAGTACTTGGGAGGCTGAGACGGAAAGATTGCAAATTTGAGGTCAGCCTCAGCTACTTAGTGAGGCCCTCTGCAACTTAGATCCTGTTTCAAAATAAAGAATAAAAAATAGGGCTGGGAAAAAAATGCAGAAAGGGCTGAGGGTGTAGCTTGGAAGTGGAATGCCCCTGGGTTCAATCTCCAGTACCAAAACAAACCCAGCATGTGCATTCTGTAGTTGATGTGCCCAATCTTAGAGTCACCTTAGCTTGCCAGGCCTGGCGGTGCACGCTTGTAATGCCAGTACTTGGGAGGCTGAGACAAGAGGATCACAAGTCCAAGGACCGCCTCAGCAATTTAGTGAGGCTCTCAGCAATCTAGTGTGTTTCCAAATAAATAAAATCAGTCTGGGGGTATAGCTCAGGTGGAATGCCTCTGGGTTCAAATCCCAGTACCACACATGAAAAAATCGCCTTAGCTTTCCTCTCGCCCCAGATCCAACCCATTCCAGTCCTCACTCCTCTTTGAACACGTCTGGCATTGGCCCCTCTCGACGGCATCCACGTGTCACCTGGCCCAAGTCACCATGTGTCTCCTGGATTACTGCCAGGCCTCCCTGCTTCTGTCTAAGCCGCTGTTGGTCTGTGCTCAGCAGCTCCAGAAACCTGTTCAGAAATGAGTGTGGTGGCAGCGTGAGGGAGGCTGAGACAGGAGGATCACAGGTTTGAGGACAGCCTCAGCAGTGTAGTGAAGACTCAGCAACCTAGTGAGACCCTGTCAAAAAAAATGGAAAGGGCTGGGGGTATAGCTCGAAGGTAGAATGCTTCTGGGTTCAATCCCCAGTACCAAAAAGAAAAAAGAAGAAGAAGCAGGGCTCCTTGAAGGTGTGATGTGTGGGGGCACGGGCCTCTGAGAATGGGCCTGGAATATTCCATTTCAGAGGGTCGGGGGAGCACTGGCAAAGAAGTCAATTCATACAGGCTCCGGTGGTCAACTAGTAAGCTTCTTATTTGTTTTGGGTACTAGGGGATTGAACCCGGGAGTGATCTACCTCCAAACTACACGCCCAGCCCTTTTTATTTTGAAAAAGAGTCTCCTAAGTTTCTGAGTGTCTCGCCAAGTTGTTGAGGCTGACCTCAAACCTGCAATCCTCCTATCTCAGCCTCCCAAGTACTGAAATTACAGGCTTGCGTCACCACACCCAGCTTCAGTTTGAATACTGAAACGATAGTGGTAATGACTTCTACTTCTTGGCCATCTGGTCTTTGTAGTGCAGAGAGGACCCAGTGGGTCACTTGTCGCTGGGGTCTCACAATGATCTTGGGGTCGGGGAGGGACAGGGGCTGCCGCCCTGCGACAGAGCAGGAGCTGAGGTTCAGAGACCACACAGACGGAAGTCTGGGTCTCTGCCCACAGCCTGCATGCGCTCCTGCTGCACAGGGAGGCCTGGCTGCCTCCACGCCTGGCTCCTGATGGCAGTTCTGGGCCGAATAGCAGGCTTGTCATGTGGTCTGTGCTCCAGGGGCACCACGGTCCATTCTTCAGTCTCCCATGCATGTGTGTGCATGTGTGCATGTGTGTGTGTCCTTATACTTTCTGGCATGGAGTGAGCCCTCCTTAAAATATTTGTTATACAGCCGGGCGTGGTGGCGCATGTTTGTCATCCCAGTACTTGGGAGGCTGAGACCGGAGGATCCAGGTTCTCGGCTAGCCTCAGCTACTTAGTGAGGCCCTCCGCAACTTAGTGAGACCCTGTTTCAAAATAAAGAATAAAAAATAGGGCAGGGGGTGTAGCTCGGAGGTAGAATGCCTCTGGGTTTGATCCCCAATACCAATAATAATAATAATAAATAATAATAATAATAATAACAACAACAAAAAGAAGAGAAAGCTCACCAGCCGGCAGCCTGGCCAGCCCCAGCTGAGTCCTGGCCAGCCTAGGACCCCATGGGAACTGAAAGCAGGGGCCCCAGGGATGGGGGAACAGGAGCTCTGGCCCTCCACCAAGGACATGCACACACAGCTTCTCAAGCACACGCCGTCTCTCAGTGCCGCCGAGGTCCTCTGGGGAGCTCTCCTCCTGCACAAACCTCGAGGCACCGTGGCAGCTGCTTCCACTCTTCCAGACACCACAGACATCATCGTCGTCGAATTTGAACCACAGCCCCACCCAGCGGGGGGGGGGCAGATCCCATCCTCAGAGCTGGGTGCTGGGGTCAGGGGTCATGCGGGCCACCATGAAGAGGCCGGGCAGCGCGAGGCACACAGAGCGCACCTGGCAGGCAGAAGGGAGGGAAGAGCCCTCAGCCCTGCTGCAGTGAGGACGCCTTCCAGAGCACACACAGCCTGTGCCTCGCGGGGTGCAGAGGGGACCCCTCAGCCGGCACCACTGCGCTCTGACTTGCTGCTTCCCCGGAACTCAAGGAATTTTAATAAAAGACCTGAGAACAGCCGTGGTGACTGCTGAGCAATGCGGAAACACACTCGTGTCGACACTGACATAGACTATAACTACTCCGGGGATCGATCTTCCTTCCTTCCTTCCTTCCTTCCTTCCTTCCTTCCTCTTTCTTTCCTTCTCTTTCTTTTCCTTCCTTCCTTTCTCTCTCCTTCCTTCCTTTCTCTCCTTCCTTCCTTCTTCCTTCTTTCCTTCTTTCTTTTCCTTCCTTCCTTCCCTCTCTGTCTCTCTCTCTCTCTCTCTGTCTCTCTCTCTCTCCTTTCTTCCTTCCTTCCTTCCTTCCTCCCTCCCTCCCTCCCTCCCTTCCTTCCTTCTCTCTCTCTCTGTCTTTCTGTCTCTCTCTCTCTCTCTCCTTCCTTCCGTCCTTCCTTCCTCCTTCCCTCTTTCTTTCTTTCTTCACACTTTGATCTCATTTTGGGTCTTGGGAGTTTTCCACAGGAAACTGCAGACCCATCATCTTGTTCTCGGAAACCAGCCGAACGGGTCCTGTTTTAAGAAAAACGACACAAACTGTAAACATTTACATCAAGTTCAAAGCCTGATCCATCTGGTGGTAAGAAATAAGTTTTTTTACTTCTTTTTAAAATAAGCATTTGTGTTATTAAAATAGCAGTGGCTTTCATCTCTATATAAAAAGGAATAATGGTGCGGGCTTCGGTGGGGCGGTTCTGAGCCAGCCTCTGGGGGCTGGAGAGCCGCGCCGTCCTGTGCCTCGGCTTCCCAACTGCTGGCAGCTGATCAGAGGCGCCCTTGTCAAGTCCGAGAAGTCCAGCGATGGCGGCGATGGGCCTGTGGGTCTTGGGACGGTGCCGGGTGGCCGCGCCTTCCCGGGTCCCAAGATGTTCTGGTTCCAGGCTGCTCTGAGGACGTGCGAGGGCTGCCCCAGGAGGCCCCAGCCTTGGTGGCTCCGTGCAAGACAAGCAGAGATCTGTTCGGACTTCAGCAAAAACTGCCATCGTTCTGCCCCTGTTCAAGGACGTCCCTGTTCACGAGGAACAGCCTCCTGGCGGGCCGCGGCTTCCTGGCTCTCCAGGAGCTCTGTGCTGCCGGCCACACCTGGGCCCGGGCAAGTAAGCTTTCTTATTTGTCTTTTTTTTTTTTTTTTTTTTTGTGGTACTGGGGATTGAATTCAGGGGCATTCTACCTCTGAGCTATACCCCCAGCCCTATTTTTTATTCTTTATTTTGAAACCGGGTCTCACTAAGTTGCAGAGTGCCTCACTAGGTAGCTGAGGCTGGCCGAGAACCCAGATCCTCCGGTCTCAGCCTCCTGAATGCTGGGATTACAAGCGTGCGCCACCACGCCTGGCTGGAGCTTTCTTATTTGTCAACAGGGCATACTAGGAGGCTCTTGGGCCTCAAGGCCTTGATTGTCTACCTTCTGCCCAGGTAAGAAGAGTAAAAGGGCCAAGCCAGGCTGCCTGCCAGAGAGAGGGCCAGCGAGCAGGCGGCGTGCAGAACTTTCCAGAAGGCAGGTCTGCGCCTCAGCAGGGTGGGGGAACCACAGAGATGGCTGGGAATTGAGTAACCCCAGACTGTCAGAGCTGGAAGACCTCTTGTGTCCCAGAGAGGGAAACTGAGGCGGCCCAGAGAGGGACAGTGAGGAGCTGTGTCATCCCACAGCAAGTTAATGCTGTAGCCAGGACGGCAGCGGGGTCTGCGGCTCCCGGCCCAGTGCTCTCTGCCTTCTACCACATCCAGGCGGCGGAGGCGGAGGCAAAGGTAGAGGTGGAGGCGGAGGCCAGGGGCTGCACCTCTGAGGACCCTCCACTTAGAAATGCAGAATCTCGGGCCCTGCGCAGACCCACAGAATGGGGATCCGCCTTTGAACCACAGAGATTCATGTGCAGATGAAAACTCAGATGCGGCGGCCTGACCTTCTCCAGCGCACGCCCCAAGGCTGAACCTTCTGGAAGCCAGAGCAGACGCCAGGAGGGGTCCACCCGTGCCTAGCGAGCCTGTCCCGAGTGGAATGGGGGTGCCAAGAGGGGAGCGTTGCAGGTTGCAGGAGAGCCCTGCGCACGGGCTCCCCGCACTGGAGGACCGGCCTGCACAGCTGGCCACCCTTGCCAGCGAGCTTGCAGGGGCAAGGGCAGGATCATCTGCACGTGACTCTGAAAGGATCCATTTGGGGAGCCAGATCCAGGAGTAGCAACATCGGGAGGTGGTTCAGCTCCAGCTGGACCCTGAGTAGGGAAGGGGGGTCCCCCAACACCGCCCAGGGGCCTGCGAGGCCCGGCCAGCGGCCACTGCAGGGCCAGCCTCAGCGGCAGTACTCGCGCTCGATGCTGGCCATCAGTTCCTCCTCTGCGTAGTCGTAGGAGATGGCCGACGGCCCCTCGGGCCTCTTGAGGCTGCTGCAGGTGAGAGACACAGGCAAGAGGTTACCTCCCCACCACAACAGTCTCTGCTGGTCCATCCCCAAACCCGACTGCACACCTTCCCCCTGGGGACGCCCTCAGAATCTTTCTTAACCCGACACACTGACATGATCTGGCCTCGCCTATTCCTCCGCCTTCCTCTCCCTCTATGTTACCCTCCAGGACCTCACAGGGAGGAGGGAGCCAGCCCCTGCAGAGTCTAAATGAGGGAGAAGGCTCTAGGAGTGCAAAGACCCAAGTTCAAATCCAAGCTCTGCTGGGCCACCCTGGGCAGTTCATTTCTGAACTTCCTTCTTCCTTCCTCTTCCTCTTCTTCTTCCTCTCCTTCTCCTTCTCCTTCTTTTGTGTGGTACTGGGGATTGAACCCAGGAGCATTCTACCGCCAAGCTACACCCCCAGCCCCATTTTTTATTCTTTATTTTGAAACAGGGTCTCACCAAGTAGCTGAGGTTGGCCGCGAACTCGGATCCTCTGGTCTCAGTCTCTTTATTCTTTATTTTGAAACAGGGTCTCACTAAGTTGCGGAGGGCCTCACTAGGTAGCTGAGGCTGGCCTCGAACCTGGATCCTCCAGTCTCAGCCTCTCAAATGCTGGGATTACAAGCATGTGCCACCACGCCCGGCTCCGATTTTATTTCTTATTTGGAAACAGGGTCTCACTAGGTTGATGAGAGTCTCACTACTTGCTGAGGCTGGCCATGAACCTGCGATCCTCCTGTCTCAGTCCCCCAAGTACTGGGGATTACAAACATGCACTGCCATGCCTGTCTTTATATGTTTTATATTTATTTTTATTTTTTGTGGTACTAGGGATTTAACCCAGAGGCATTCTACCTCCACACTACACCCCCAGACCAGTTTCATTTCTTATTTGGAAATAGGGTCTTGCTAGGTTGGTGAGAGCTTCACTAAATTGCTGAGGCTGGCTTTGAACCTGCAGCCCTCCTGTCTCTATCTCCCAACTACTGGGATTATAAGCATGCACCACCATGCCTGGCTGTTTTTTTATTTTTTATTTTGGAACAGTGTCTCACTAAGTTTCTAAGGCTGTCCTTGAACCAGATCCTCCTGTCTCAGCCTCCCAAATACTGGGATTACAGGTTTGGGCCACCACATCTGGCTTCAATATTTTATTCTGAAAAACTTCAAGCATACAGAGAAGTTGAAATTGTAGATTCAACAACTAAGTATAAAGATAGCACAGTCGCTGCATTTATCACATAACTATCTATCTCGCCTGATTCTCTGAAGCATCCTAAAGTCAACCACCTGAGGGCCATGGCTCTGCTGGGGGAGGGACCAGCTCAGGAACAGACAAGACAAGGCCTGGACTCGGCCTGGGGGATTTTAAAAGAGGGAGGAGACCCTGGACCTGGAGGAAAGTGGGGGATGGGAGGGCATTGGGGGTGACTGGAGTCAACAGAAGACCTAGAAGTCCTGGAATAGACGGCGCCCCTGCCCCCCCATACTTACTCAGAGGCATGGCTGCCCTCTGGGTGGTCTTCAGCCTGCTGCTCTGCTGACACCTTGAGAAGGATGAAGGAAGAGGTGTCAAGGGACTGTCGGCAGCGTGGCGACCTCTTTGACTCTGCAACAGACAGTGGCCATTGCAGCCAACCCAGAACCCTTAGACGTCGGGGCTGGAGCGCCTCTCTCGGCTGTGGACACACACCTTCCTATCCACACAGAGAGCAAATAGTGGAGCCAGGGCCAAACTCCCTGCCCAGCATGCGGGAACCCTCTCTCTCAGCTCCAGAGATCACAAAAGGTTGTGCAACCTCACCTACCTCAGGTGTGTATGTAACACTCTCTCTCTCTCTCTCTCCCCTCAAGTATTAGATCAACTAAAGATATTTTCAGAAATACAAAGACTCAGCTGGGCGTGGTGGCACACGCTTGTAATCCCAGTACTTGGGAGGCTGAGACAGGAGGATCACAGGTTTCAGGACAGCCAGAAGCAAGTAGTGAGACTGTCATGAACTTAGTGAGACCCTGTTTCAAAATAAAAATTAAATAAGTAAATAAAATAGGGCTGGGGGGGGGTGGAGAGGTAGAGTGCCACTGAGTTCAATCCCCAGTACCACAAGAAAAAAAAAAAAGAGAGAGAGAGAGAGAGAGAAAAAAGAAAAAGAAAGAAAGAAAAAAAAGGAAGGAAGGAAAGAAGGAAGATAGACTCAGAGTTTATTTTCTGTTACCCTTTTTGGGGAAAAAAAATATTTGTATAAGATTTTATCTGCCTAATGGGATTAACCCAGGCCTTCCAGGAAATAGGAACTTCAGGACCATGTGCAGCAGGCCTGGACAGCCACCTGCCCGTGTTGCAAGTGCCCGTGACCCCGACTGAGTGACCACAGCAGCTGACTGCAAGGACCATGCTTTGCCTGCCTGTCCATGGGGACATGGATTTGACTGGACACAGAGACCCATCAGACAGAGACGTGACCCACAAGTCTGCTCCTCCCATAAGAACTCCAAATTGAGGCCAAAAGCTCGCCCCGAAGCCACGCCTTCTCTCTGCAGGTGAGGGGGACCAGCACAGCCACCTGCGCTTGACTTTCTCCCAGCTCCTTGTAGCCTCCTGGCCCTCCTCCCTCTCCCAGCCCGGCCCGGTGCCCTCTGAGGACTTTGCTCATCGTGCCATTTTGTAATCTGTGAGAGGAGCACCTCTGGGAGGCCAGGAAGGGAGGAAGGACGTCCCCAGCACCAGGCAGGGCCCGCCGGGCAGAGCAGACGCTGAGCACAGCGTGGACGGTGAATGCCTGGGGTGGGATCTACTTACCCTGCAAGCTCTAGGCAGCTTTGCTGTGGTTCTAGGGATTGAACCCAGGGAGGGCCACTTCTGGGCTACATCCCCAGCCCCATTTTATTTTTTTATTTTGAAACTGGGTCTCACTAAGTTACTGCACACCGTCTTGAACCCGCAATCTTCCTGTCTCAGCCTCCCAAGTCCTGGAATTACAAGTGTGCGCCACTGCACCCAGCTCTTTAGGCAGCTTCGAAGCGGTTTATTTATTTGAACAGCTGAGCAAGATGAGCTCTTCTTCCATGCACCCCCAGCACATAGTCCTGTGCTGCAAAAAGATACTGAATTGGGCTTTTGCCCCCGCAGGAAGCTGTTTACATTCTTCCCAAATTCCTTTCCAGAGCCCTCTTCCCTTTCCAGATTCTGAGAAGTAC
>PVLC010046576.1:0-11361 GCA_004027655.1 Graphiurus murinus | reverse complement strand
GCTTTGAAATAGGCCACCTGTTAGCTGCCAGGATTGAAAGCAGGCCCCGTTACATATCAATATTTTGCTAATCTCATTTTATTTATTTACCATTTCTCATTTTGTCTGCCACCCAATGTTTTCCTTAGGTACCTTAAAGAAAATGCTAGGATTACACTCTTAAATGTGTTGCATGCTCTCTAAAAGATAAGTACTTTTAAGCTGAGTGTGGTGGCATACACCTGTCATCCCAATACTTGGGAGGCGAGACAGGAGGATTGCACGTTTGAAGTCAGCCTCAGGAACTTAGCAAGACCCTGTTACAAAAAAATAAAAATAAAAATAAAAAACTTGTTCACCATGACCAAATAGGTTTCAGTCCTGTGATGCAAGGATGGTTCAACATATGCAAATCAATAAACGTATTTCATCACATAAAAAGAATGAAAGACAAAAACACAGGATTCTCTCAATAGATGCAGAAAAAGCACCCAACAAAATTCAACACCCTTTCATGATAAAAACATTGAAGAAACTAGGCATAGAAGGAAGTTACCTCAACACCATAAAGGTAATTTGTGATGAACCCAAAGCCAATATCATGCTGAATAAAGGAAAACTGAAAGAATTCTCATTAAAATCAATAACAAGACAAGGATGCCCACTATGACCACTGCTATTCACCATAATGCTTGAAATTCTAGCTAGAGCAATAAGACAAGAAAAGGAAATTAAATGGATACAAATAGGAAAAGAAGAAGTTAAATTATCTCTACTTGCTGATGACATGATCTTATACTTAGAAGACCCAAGAATCAACTAAAAGACTTTTAGAGCTGAAAGCAAATTCAGCAGAAGAAGCTGGCTACAAATCAATAGCTAATCCAGGCATGCCAGCACACACCTATAATCGCAGTACTTGGAAGACTGAGACTGGGAGGATAATGGATTCAAAGCCAGCCACAGCAACTTAGTGATGCTCTTAGCAACTTGGTGAGAGCCTGTTTCCAAATAAAAAGTAAAATGGGCTGGGGAAGTAGTTTGGAGGTAGAATGCTCCTGGGTTCAATTCCCAGCAAAATACACACACACACACACACACACACACACACACACACACACACACACAGTCAGTAGTTTTTCTATACATCAATCATCAATCCACTGAAAAGGAAATATGAAAAAAAATTCATTCATGATAGCTCCAAAAAGAATAAAATACCTAGGTATAACTCTAACCAAGGAAGTAAAAGATCTCTAGATGAAAACTACAAAACGCTGAAGAAAGAAATAGAAGACATTAGAGGACGAAAAGATCTCCCATGTTCCTGGATAGACAGAATAAACATATCAAAATGATCATACTATGTGATTGCAAGAAAATGGAAGGACCTGGAGAACATTATGTTAAGTGAGATTAGCCAATCACAGAAAGTGAAGGGACATATGTTTTTTCTAATACGTGCAAGCTAGGCCAGGCATGGTGGCACATGCTTATAATCCCAGCACTTGGGAGGCTGAGACAGGAGAATTGCAGGTTCAAAGCCAGCCTCAGCCACTTAGTAAGGCTCTCAGAAACTTAGAGAGACCCTGTTTCCAAATAAGAAATAAAATAGGTCGGGGGGTGTAGCCTGGAGGTAGAAGGCCCTTGAGTTTCATCCCCAGTACCACAAAAAAATGTGGGGAGTAATTGGGATACCAGAGGGACTCCAGATAATGGAAGATAAACCTCAGTGGAGCCAGGGAGGTGGTCTAAAGGAAGGGGGAGGGAGTGAGGTTCATTAATGGAATTACTATTATCGACTATATGTACATATGTGAAAATACCAATGCCAACCTCAGTACTCTATATTGGGAAGGGGGGAGATGGGAAGGCAGGGGGGGCTACTAAGTGCTGTGTGCATGTATGTTACTGTCAACATGATTTGCATTATGATGTCAGACTGTAATACACCAATAAAAGCATATTTTAAAAAGAATGGCCATACTACCAAAAGCAATATACAGATTCAATGCAGTCTCTATTAAAATACCAACATCAATCTTCACAGAAACAGAAAAAATACTCCTAAAATTCATATGGAAAGACAAAAGACCCAGAATAGCAGAGCAACAAAAACCACGCTGGAGGCATCACAATACCCAACTTCAAACTATACTACAAAGGTATAGTAAATTAAAAAAAAAAAACAGCATGGCATGGATAAAAAAATGGACATGTAGGTCAGTGGAACAGAATAGAAGATATAGAAACAGATTCTCACAACTATAGCAACTTGATCTTCAACAAAGGGGCCAAAAACATATACTGGAAAAAAGATAACCTTTTCAACAAATGATGCTGGGAAAACTGGTTATCTATTTGTAGAAAAATGGAACTAAGCCCCAACTTCTCACCCGGCACAAGACTCAACTCAAGATGGATAAAGGATCTAGAAATTAGACCAGAAATTAATTCCTAGAAGAAAACATAGGATCAACTCTCCAACTCATAGGTGCCATTAGAAATTTCCTCAACAAGACCCCCAAAGCCCAAGAAATAAAAACAAAAATCAATAAAGGGGGTTGCATCAGACTAAAATGCTTCTGTGCAGCAAAGCAAACTATCAAGATTCTAAAGAGAGAGCCTACAGAATGGGAGAAAATCTTCTCCAGCTATTCCTCTGAGAGGATTCGCATCTAGAATATATAAAGATCTTAAAAGCTCAGTACTAAAAAGCAAAGAACCCAATTAAAAAAGTGGATGATGGTTCTGAATAGGCAGTCCTCAAAAGAAGAAACACAAATAGTCAATAAATATATGAATAAAATGTTCAATATCATTAGCAATCAGAGAACTGTAAATCAAAAATACTCTGAGATTCCATCTAACAACCCCAGTTAGAATGGCAACCATCAAGAATAGAAACAACAATAAATGCTGGTGAGGATGTGGTAAAAAAGGAACTCTTACACACTTCTGGGGGATTGCAAATTAGTACAGATGTCATGGAGATCAGTATGGAGGTTCCTTAAAAGTCTAGGAATGGAGCCACCCTACAACCCAGCCATACCACTTTTGGGGATCTTCTCAAAGGCATTGAAATCAGATTATTATAAGGACATATGCATTTCCATGTTTATAGCAGCTCAATTCATGATAGCCAATTTATGGAACCAGCTTAGATATCCATCAACAGATGAATGGATTACGAAATTTAGTATATACACACAATGGAATTCTACCTAGCCATAAAAAAACCCCACAATTATGTCATTTGCAGGAAAGTGGATGGACCTCAAGAATATTATGCTTAGTGAGATTAACCAGTCACAGAACATGAAAGACCATATGTTTTCACTCATGTGGAAGCTAAAGAGAAACTGGGCCATAAAAAAGATCTCAGGTGAATGAGGAGAGGCACTAGAGGAATGGGGGAGAGGAGCTGGAAAAAGAGCGGGGAGTGGGGAGTGGAAAGGGGAGATCTGATGGTGTTAACTATTCAAATCATCCTTTGTTCGTTCATGTCATTTGTGCCAATGTAAAGACTCTCTTTGGGGGAAGTAGGGGGAATTGAAGGGAAACACACAGTGACTGCTGCCTGGGTGTGCGTATTTATCACTCTGAACCTCACTATGATGTATAATTACAATAAAAAATTTAAAAATGCCGGGCGTGGTGGCGCACACTTGTAATCCCAGCATTTGGGAGGCTGAGACTGGAGGATCCGGGTTCACGGCCAGCCTCAGCTACCTAGTGAGGCACTCCGCAACTTAGTGAGACTCAGTTTCAAAATAAAAGAATAAAAAATAGGACTGGGGGTGTAGCTCGGAGGTAGAATGCCCCTGAGTTCAATCCCCAGTACCGAAAAAAAAATAAAATTAAATTAAAAAGTAAAAGGACTGGATGTGTAGCTTGGAGTACAATGCCCCTGGATTTAATCTCCAGTACCAATAATAAATAATAATTACAACAACAATAAGTACTTTTAAAACTACCATACATTCTTTTATTTCCCCAATCAATAATGTTTTGATATCATATAATACCCAATTTCTTAAAAAAAATCTCCCCACTCTCTCAAACAGCAGCTTCCTCAGTCAGGTTGTTCAAACGAGCTCTGAGCAAAGACACCTGGTGTGTATGGCTGACATTCCTTATGCTCTTGGATACTTGACCTTCCCTCCCTGCTTCTGGCTTACTTGCTGAATGCTGAGCCTGCTCACTTCCCGAGTTGTATTCTCATGGTGTAACTAACATGCCCTCTTGCTCCCTGGCCTGTAAGCTGGTGTTTAGGCTTAGACACTCGTCTGGGCCCAGGTCTGAAGTTTTAGCATGAATATTCCAGGGTGGTGCTGGCAGCTCTGACTGCATCCGCAGTGCATCTGGTTAGGCTGAGCCCAGTTCCTTTGAGGTCATCAGTCAAAAAACAGATGTGTGGAGAAAGGGTCCATGTCGGTCGTTCCTGTGCGCCCTTGCCCAGCCCAAGACCCCCCAGGGTTCATGGAATCCCAGGCCTTCAGGACTTCAGATACAAATGGGCTATTCTCAACTGAGACACCTTCAGTTTTATTAATACACACATATGTATTTTTTTAAGTTTTATTTTATGACCTTTGCCAACTTAAGGAGGCCCTCAGTAACTTCAAAATAAAAAATAAAAAAGGTCTTGGGGTATAGTTTGGAGGTAGAATGCCCTGGGTTCAATCCCCAGTACCAAACAAAACAAAGCATGGTAACAACAACAACAAAGAACAAGACAGGATGCTATTAAGGTACTTGAGAAGATAAGGGGAAAAAAAAAAAAAAAAAAAAGCCCATGGCAGCCTTGGGCCAGCTCTGAGAAGAAGCAGGCAGCCCACCGAGCTCACCCTGTAGCCATGCCAAGACCCTGGAGCCACAGGGCCCTGATGAGATTGGGCCAGGCCTGTGGCCTTCTTCAGCAGGTATTTTAGCCATCTGAAGGTGCCCTGAAAAGTGAGTACTCCAGTATTTGCACACAGTCATTTCAGAGATAATCTGGTGCCAATGATTTTTTTGATAAGTATTTTCTTCCACATAATTAGAAATTCATCCTTCTATTGCCATCACTGTGGGGAAATTGTGGAAAATGGGGCATTTTTTTGTAGAAAACCAGGCAAACTATGTGGAAACCCTTATTCCATCATGCTCTGCTTCTAGAGTCTGTGTAAGGTAACTTCAATGACAAGGGATAAGCTTCTCTCACTTTTGGGGTGGCCTGCGTTCTCCCTTGGATATTTATTTCTTACTTTCCTTATCTTTGTCTCAGAAAAAAAATAAAGAATGTAAAAAAAATGTAATGCCTCATATTAGATTCTTCATAACTCTCATTCATATTAAAAGCAATTAGAATTATTTTTAAGCATTTCCACTGCTACAAAACTAACTTGCGACAAAATAATTTCATGGTATTTGAACTGGATCAGTAAGTTCTGGTCAATACCAACAAGGCAGAATTCTTTCAGCGTGGCAGCTACAGAAAGTGACACTAAGCACTGCCCGAACCAGGGAGGCTGCAAGCCGCTCACCTTCCATCAACAGCTGATTTCTCAGAGGAGTAAACCAAGCAATGCCATTTGCCAAAGCAAACAATTGGCCTTGTTATTTTACTTTTAACAATAACTTTCTAATACTGAAACTTCAATTTCTCAAGGTATCAATTTTGCCAACTTGAAAACACCCATACATTTGGAACTTAAGGTAAAAAATGTAATGTAACAATATGAAACTGGATATAACTTATTTCATTACTTTTTTTGTAGGAAAAATCAAGAAATTTATGAAAGCTACCTAAGAGATTAACCAGACACCCAGAGTTTGCTCTATGATGTATATCTAACTCCCATATGGTTATAATAAGAAAGTTTAAAACCCAGAGTTTTACTGTTACTTTAAAGAATAAAATCTTATATTTGAAGTAAGAAAACTGAAAGCCAGGGAGGTGGCCTAACATCCCTGAAGTGAATGTGAGCTTTTTTCAGCTTGGAAATAATAACGAACTGTGAGTTTGTTGTTGTTATTTTGTTGCATCTTATTTTTAGTACTGGGGTTTGAACCCAGGTGCAGTCTACCTCTGAGCTACAGCCCCCAAAATAAAATATATATATTTTAAATTTTGAAGCAGAGTCTCGCTCAATTGCTGAGACTGGCCTCAAACCTGTGATCCTCCTGTCTCAGCCTTGCAGGTACTGAGATTACAGGCAGGCACCACCATACCCAGATAAACTGTGGTATTTGGAAGATGAAAATACTTTCTTCCTTTACAGAAACCATGACCAGGCACCTTCTACCTCAGGCTGCTGTCTTGCCTCAGAGCCTGGAGTTGACCTCTCCTGGGGCCACCTTGGTTTTCTTCCATCTTCAACTTCTAAAGATGAAAGGAGTCTTCTTCATCCTGTCCTGCCAAGACGGGAGGACATAGACTGTTTTCTTCTGAGGACTGTCCTGTGTTGATCAATGAACAGTCCTGTAGCCGCCTTTGAATTTCACTACATGCTCTGAAGCTGATGTCTTCAGAGGAGTTTGTATACTTAGTCACATTTCCGTCTTGTAGATTTCCTTATGCTGAAAGTGCTTAGTCTTTTCCTACTAATTTATTCATCCCTGAGTGTAAGTGACCAAAGATTAATCTAAATTACTATCTCTCTGAAAGTGATGGGCAGAGACAATCACTCATTCTTGAAAAGTATTCAAAGCTGGGCATAGTGGTGCAGGCCTGCAATCCTAGTACTTGGGAGGCAAGACAGGAGGATTGCAGGTTCAAGGACAGCCTCAGAAACTTAGTGAGATTCTCAGCAACCTAGTAAGTCCCTGACTCAAAACAAACTATAAAAGGGCTGGGGGTGTAGCTCAGAGGTGAAATGCCCCTGGATTTAATCCCCAGTACAAAAAAAAATTATAATAAAAGTTATGGTGTTATGGTGTAGCAGTTTTTACCACTGTATACAGAATACAAGTTCTATGAAATGATAAGGAAAATGTTAAAAGACAATGATCAGATCTAACCAAGGAGGTAAAAGACCTCTATAAGGAAAAATATAAAAAGTTGAAAAAAATAAAAAGTTGAAAAAAGAAATAGAAGAAGACGTAGAAGATGGAAAGATATTCCATGCTCTTGGATAGGTAAAATAAATATCATCAAAACGGCCATTCTCCCAAAAGTGATCTATAGATTCAATGCGATACCCATTAAATTACCAAGGTCACTCCTCCCAGTCATAGAAAAATTGGTCCTTAAATTCATTTGGAACAACAAAAAGCCCAGAATAGCCAAAGTAGTTCTTAGCAACAAGAACCATGCAGGAGGCATCACAATACCTGACTTCAAACTCTACTACAAAGCCATTCATTGCATTTCATCTCTATATGCCAGCAGCAACTATCATGCCACGGAAACTTCTAATTGGCTGATGATGCCAAATACGAAAGCTATTTATTCTACTTCTCTTTCTTTCTTCCCATCCCCCATACTGGTGATTGAACCAAGGGAAACTCTACCTCTGAGCTATACCCGCAGCCATCTTCATCCTGAAACAGAGTCTTACTAAGTTGCTAAGGCTGGTCTTGAACCTGCAATCCTCCGGTCTCAGCCTCCTGAGTAATGGGATGACAGGTGGTTGCCACAGTACCCAGCAGAAAAGTAGTTCTTTCTTTCCTTTTTTTGGTACTGGGGATTGAGCCCAGGTACATTCTGCATTCTACCTCTGAGTCACACCCCCAGCCCTATTTTTAAATTTTCTACTTTGAAACATCGTCTCACTAAGTTGCAGAGGGCATCACTAAGTTGCTGAGGCTGGTCTTGAACCTATGATCCTCTTGTCTCAGCCTCTCAAGTACTGAGATGCCACACCCAGCTAGAAAAGCAGTATTTCAATAGCTTGCCACTGAGTAGATTCAAAGTCTCAGGGGCCCATGCCTGCCCACTTTGCCTCACAGTTTCATGGCCTCCAGCCATTCAGGATCCTTAGACATGCGGGGTATAGGGTTTTAGGAATGTGATTCAAAGTATACAGGGTGCAAGGACCACAACCTGTAGACTAGGCACACATCTATTGAATAATTAGTAAAGTATGTATGCTCAGTAAATACTTTGAATAATGTGTGTGTGTGTGTGTTTTACTGGGATTAAACCCAGGGGCATTCTATCTCTGAGCTACACCCCCAGTCCTATTTTTTTTATTCTTTATTTTGAAACAAGGTCTTATTAAGTTGTGGAGGGCCTCACTAAGTAGCTGAGGCTGTCCACAAACCTGGGATCCTCCTGCCTCAGCCTTCCAAGTACTAGGATTGTGCCACCATGCCTGACTTGAATAATGTTTAAAAGCATAAGAAAAAAAATCTGAACTATTGAGAGCCATCTTAGAACTGCACTGAGATTAACATCTTGGACCGGCCCAAGCTGAATACATAGCATTGGCAGGTGGGATTTGTCTCAAGCGGACAAATTCCAAGGGACCTGATATAGTCGATAGAGTGGCATCTTTGATGTTGTCTCCACTCAGTAATGTTTGACCTCTCCTTCCTCTAAGCTTGTCAATGTCTGCCTCACTGACTTTCCTTATCATAACCCTTGGCAATTGCTGGCTTCTGTGTTTGATTAACTTTTATGATGCCTTATTTAAAGTATCTATAAAAGCAATACTGTCAGCTAACTCCTCCCCAACCACTTCACATATTATTACAATTATTAAATAGAATTTTCTCTAAATTATCGTATCTGACTCCAAGTCACTTTCGTGGGAGAAGACAATTTTTCGGTAGCTGCTTGGAGCTGCAATCTTCCATGGAAGGACTATGGAGCAAGTAGCGTGGGACAGGAAACTTCAGAGTCTCAATGAGTCGCTTTCGCTCCTTTAGCTGCCGAGGTTTCGACCAGCTTGAAAGGGTGGATTTTTTTCGAGTTTGGGTAATTGCGGGGAATAATTCCTCTCATAGGTCACATCAATGTAATTTGCTTCGCTGTTTGCTTAAGCATAGGGGAGCTTCTATAAGGAGCAGACTATTAAAAAATTATTAAATTGGGTTGTAGAAGCCTGTCCTTGGTTCTCAGATGAAGGAATATTGGATCCTGAGGTATGGGATCAGGTAGCCAAACTTTAAAACAGTATCACTGTCAGGGAAAGAAAGTATTGGTAACTGTCTTTTATACTTGGACTCTTATGAAGGCTTGTTTAGAACCTTTCCATGAGACCCAAGCTTTCCCTGTCATTAACAAGGACACCCCTCAAAATGAGGTATATCATGCTGCCACTCAGCCTCGGGGCCTTCTGAGCTGACTGCAGGGAAAAATGAGAGTAAAGATAGCAGTACTTTTTTCCTCCACCAGCTAAGTGGTCTTCCAATAATCCTTTTAAAGATGATTTGATTCCTTGTACTTCATTGTCTGTGGCTATAAAAAAAAGGGGGGGGGGATTAAATACAGGACAAGGTGATGGAGATACTATTTTTCAACAAATCATGTCTGTCTATTCTGTTATACAGGGTCCTGATCCAAATAACTTGTAGCAAATATTAAGAAAACATGTTCTCTTTGATTTAATTTGTGTGTGTGTGGGGGGGGGGTACTGGGGATTGAACCCAGGGGCATTCTACCTCAGAGCTATACCCTCAGCCCTATTTTTTATTCTTCCTTTTTAAACAGAGTCTCGATAAGTTGTAGAGGGCCTCACTAAGTGGTTGAGGATGGCTGCAAGCCTGGGGTCCTTCTGTCTCAGTCTTCCAAGTACTGGGATTACAAGCATGTGCCACCAGGCCCATTTGATTTTAAATTTTTAAAAAAGCCCTCACTCACCCTTTATTGACCCCTGCTTAAAATAATGTTTCACTTTTAAAGTATAATGAGAAATAAATATCTCAGACTTTTAAAACAATTATGCTATCCAATAAAACTTTATCCCTGGAGTATATACTAGACAAATAAAAGGCAAAAAAAAAAAAACCCCAAACTTTAAAAAAAGAAGAAAAAACTAGCTCTTATTATCCACTTTAGCTCTAATGTAAATTTAAAAATAAAGGTTTATTCTAAATAATAAAAATACTAAATATTTAGAGTTTCCCCCCTAAAAAATAGAAGACCCAACAAAGTCAGCCAAAATACTTATAGAACTGATCAACAAATTCAGCAAAGTGTCTGGATACAAAATCAATCTTCAAAAATCAGAAGCTTTCCTGTATGCCAACCATAAATCCACTGAAAGAAATCCAGAAAACAATTCCACTCACAATAGCACCCAAAAAAATAAAATACTTAGGGATAAACCTAACCAAAGAGGTAAAAGACCTCTATAAGGAAAGTTATAAAACGTTGAAAAAAGAAATTGGTGAATACCTTAGAAGATAGAAAGATCTTCCATGCTCTTGGATAGGCAGAATAAATATCATCAAAATGGCCATCCTCCCAAAAGTGATCTACAGATTTAATGCAATACCCATGAAATTACCAAGGTCACTCCTCACAGACATAGAAAAATCAGTCCTTAAATTCATTTGGAACAACAAAAATCCCAGGATAGCCAAAGTAGTTCTTAGCAATAAGAGCCATGCAGGAAGTATCACAATACTTGACTTTAAACTCTACTACAAAGCCACAGTAATAAAAACAGCATGGTAATTGGCACAAAAACAGACACATAGACCAATGGAGCAGAATAGAAGACTCAGAAACAGACCCACAGACTTACAGTCAACTGATCTTTGACAAAGGAGCCAAAAAATGCACTGGAAAAAAGATAGCCTCTTTAACAAATGGTGCTGGCAAAACTGGCTAACCACATGCAGGAAAATGGAAATAAACCCCACTTTCTCAGCCTGCACAAGAGTCAACTCAAGGTGGATCAAAAACCTGGAAGTCAGGCCAGAGATCTTGCAGCTACTTGAAGACAGCATAGGCCCAACACTTCAACACAATGGCACAGGTAAAAACTTTCTCAACAAGATCCCAAAAGCAGAAGCAACTCAAAGGAAGATCAATTCATGGGATTGCATTAAACTGAAGAGCTTCTGTGCAGCAAAGGAAACTATCAAGAACCTCAACAGAGAGCCAACAGAGTGGGAGAAAATTTTGCCAGCTACTCTTCTGACAGAGGACTAATATCTAGGATATACAGAGAACTCAAGAAAATCACAGCTAAGAAAACACATAACCCAATCAAAAAATGGGCAAAGAGCCGGGCGTGGTGGCGCATGCTTGTAATCCCAGCATTCGGGAGGCTGAGACCGGAGGATCCGGGTTCGTGGCCAGCCTCAGCTACCTAAGTGAGGCACTCCGCAACTTAGTGAGACCCGGTTTCAAAATAAGGAATAAAAAATAGGGCTGGGGGTATAGCTCGGAGGTAGAATGCCCCGGAGTTCAACCCCCAGTACCGCAAAAAAAAAAAAAAAAAA
>PVLC010046575.1:0-11354 GCA_004027655.1 Graphiurus murinus | reverse complement strand
GGTTGGTTTACAATTGCCGCTCTCCTGAGCTTAACACACCAAACATAATTTTGAATTTAATTAATAAGTGGTGATTGGATAAATAAAACATTACTTTCCAAAAAAAAATCCATGTTCTAATTTAATTTTTTTGGGCATTCAATCAAATTTTATTTCAATGAAGGGAGTGGAGAGGAAGAGATGAAGGAGTGGATGGGGATAGAAGGGAAAATATCACAGGAAAAATACTGAATATTCACTCGAGGTCACAGCAACCGTGAGAATTTTTTGTTTCAATGAACTGATTCTTTTTAAAAAATTCGAATACACTTCCATTGGTGCGTTGTACTTACACATCGGAATGAGGTCCAGAGTGTAGAAACTTTGGTGCACGTGGCACTGGGGGTGACTCACTCCAGCTTCCAGCCCCCTCCCCCCTTCCCGTACATTTACTGAGATTGATATTGGTAATTTCACATATGTACACAGCGTTCACTCTATTTTTGAGAGGTTATTTGTCCTCTGAGACAACATGTCTAGAAATGCAGAGCTCCGGTCGGTCTCTGTAAGCATGCAAGCTTTGTGATGTAAATAGGTATAGACCTTTGGAGGAAATCTTTAAAACTATGCAGACTCCCGCTACCCGGAGCTGGAGCTAGGCTTTGCCGATTCCAGCAGCAAGCTGACTGGGCTGTCTGTGTTCCCACGGGAGTGCCCAGCTGGCCAGACAGGAGGGGCTCCTTCGAGCTGCTAACAGTACACTAGGGAGAGCGACATTTCAGCCCATTCCAATTTGACCTCAGTGGCTGGGTGGGGAGAGCAGGCCCAGCTTCGGGGAAAGAAGAAAACGTGTGTGTGTGTGTGTGTGTGTGTGTGTGTGTGTGTGTGTGTGTGTTGTGCACAGGCTTAACCTGTAGATAGACCTTCTCTCCCCTGCCATGGCTGGGGAGTATGGAGGTGTTCACAGACTGACCAAGGACAGCTTTTAGAAAACCATGCAGAACACAGCGCTCCTTGGGTTCCCTAGCCATGTATTACCTGACTCTGGATAGAGCTTTTTAAAATCAATCTAGGCATGCACTCGCTGAAACCTATGTTCATTTTGCTATTTAAGCTCCAGGAAATGACATTTTCTGCACAGAGCGCTGAGTTCAGATCCAGGCGCTGTCTCCTGATGGTTTTGACCTTGGGCTTGGGTCGGGGCTCAATGGCTGCCAGTCTGTGGCTGCCTTTCCTTCTGGGCCCTCTGGGCTCTGGGAAGTAGCTGTTGATTGAGGGGCCCCCTGCAGGTAATCATCTGCTTGGCCTCACAAAGGTTGTGACTTTGGCCGGTATTATTAAGACAGTCTATGGGAAGCCAGTTCACCCCTGCTTGGGGTTGGCGCTGGCGGGTTTCCATTCTGGCCCCGAGTGCAGTCCGGTCAGCCGGTTGCTAGGCTGCGTTTTCATCCGGCTGAGCAGGGCGAGAAGTCCCCAAAGCTTCCAGCGTCCACAGGTGGAAGGGCCGAGAGGCGGTTGCTTGTCCCCCCTGTCCAGAGTGGCTGTTCCTAGGACTAGACCGGCCCCTGCCCATGCCACCTGGAGTCTCATCCCAGCTGCTGACCCAGAATCCACAGCGGGCGGCCTGTTGTCCACTCTGCTCTAACCGCCCCAGGACTGCGGCCCTCCCTCCTCGTCTACACTAGAGCTTTGCTTCTTCTTCCTCTTCCTCTGGGCGTGGCTGACTCACAGCAGTGTGAACAGAGGCATGGCGATGGCTTCCGGGCTGCACACACTATACCGTTTCTGGAGCACTCCGGAGCGGATATTCCATCTTAGCAGAACAAGTAGGAAATGCAAAGTTATTAATGTAAGACCAGAGAAGCCAAGTCATTGGCAAGTCTGCAATCCCACAATAGAATTGGGATGGATCGGCTCTTCATAGGATCCATGTGTGAGGTGTGGACTGGGATCCACCAGCTCGCCTTCTGCATTAGCTCATTTCCACTAATTAAACGCGTCACCAACATCTACTAAGCTAGGCGCTGGGAGGCTGTGGGGCGGTCCTGGGTCATTTTGCAGGATTCTCATCTCTCCCTTAGACAAGGTGGTCACAAAGGAGCCAGGAGTAGAGTCACTCGGGGCTCCCCAGTGAATCTGCGTTTCAACACATTTTTATTTAGTTATTTATGTTTTCATAAGGATGCACAGTTGTAGGCTCAGGAGGGTGCAGGAGTGGGGGAAGCGCAGGGCCGTGAGCATGGCTATTCCTGCTCTTGAGAGGAAAAGCAAAGCTTTGCTGCTATGAAACGCAGAAGCACCTTTGAGGGCCGAGTGTTCACAGGAGTGTCATGCACTCCAAGAAAGGAACGGGCCAACGAGAAAGGACTTTAGTATCTTTCTGAGTACAAGCTTCGAATACGCTTCTTACGCCAGTTTGCGGTAATGCGAGGCGGTAGATGTTGCCAGCCTCAGCCAGTCTCGAAGCCAGTAACGCTCAGCTCTGTTTGCTAGACCCAGAGTGAGGCGGGTGGCTGGTGAATGCTCAGGAGGAGGGCTGACCCGCAGGGCTAGCCAGCTCACACAGAACCCAGCCTGCAAGGATGGCAGGTTCTGCTTGCACCACACTTTCCTGGATGTCCGAGGGAAGCCAGGCCCTTCTGCCCATCCAGCGGGGAGAGTAGGCTCATGGGCCTGTAACATGTAGGTCGCACACTGGAGGGTGAATTGGGCCTCCAGGGGCGGAGTGGGCTCTCCTCCTGCTGACGGGGCACGGGGGGCCGGTGCAGGGTATCGGGGTGACCAGGCTGGGCTGGAGGTATGAACTGCACAGGGAAGAATGTCCCATGACAGTCAACATGTCCCAGGAGCAAGAGCTCAGGCTCAGAGACTCGGTATAGCCGGAGGGAAGCTCCTGCACCTCCCCGAGGGTCTTCCTAGGAGATGGTCTGCTGTCTGCTCTTGACGTGGCTAGAAACACCTCACACACAGCCCACTCTTGCCAGGGGCGTGATGAGGGAGCCCCGAGCCGCTGGAAAGCCCTCCTCTGCTCGGTTCCGGGGGTTTCCCCACCCATCTTGGGACAGGAAGGGACGGATGTGGGCAGAGAGACTTGTTGTGAGACCCTTCACCTCTTGGTCCAGGAATCCATCCAGCACCGTCTCCAAGCCATCCCTCCGGCTTCCGTGTTGAAAACAGAAGTCCCAAGCGCTCCCTCTGGCCGACGAAGCAGGGCAGCGCAGGCCTTGCGTCTCGATGTTAATGATTTCTAGAAACATCACACAGGATCTCACTTAGTTCTTTACCATCAGAGGTTGTTATCTGAACAATGAGTGTTTCTGAAAAACAAATGCAGTCTCCTCTCAGAACAAATTTCTTTAGTGTAAATCCATTAGAAATTCCTAGTTGTGCTCTTATAGTAGAAGTTCCTCCACAGTCTGAGATCAGAACCTGGGATGGTTGGGGTGGGGTGGGCACCAGGGATGTTTGAGCTGGGCCATTAGCGCGGGGCTGGCTGAGCTGCTGGGGGCCTGGCGTTGGGCTTCCTTCCCAGGAATTGGAAGGCCCCCGTGTACCTGGCCGTGGGGAGAAGCCAGAGCACGTCAGAAGCACAGTGGCCTGCTTTTCAAGCATGAATTACATTTCAGAACACGAATGTAGATCAGGACTCCCCATCGGTGGTGGGGCCCAGTGCTCTCTCTCTCGCCCCCTTCCTTTTCGGTGGTGTAAGGAGTCTGAATCGAGGTTCCGGAGCCTCCCTCTCTCCAGGCTTTACAAGCGGAAGCTCTGTGCTAACATCTGCCTGCCTTTATGAAATAGGCTCCACACCACGAACTCGTTGTTCAAACAGAGTAATCAAACACGCTCTGTCCTACAGAGGTCACATCCGCTCCACGCTGGAAGTCTCTCTGCGTTTATCAGGGGCTTCCTCCAGGCAGTACCCCAGCCTCTCTCTCCTCCAGGGTCCAAGTGAGGCCTCCAGGGGGAGCTGGCGAGTCTGCATGCCTTTGGCTGCAGGCCGAGTGCAGAGGGGAGCCACTCACCAATCAAAGCCCGGAGGAGGTGCAGGGGAGGGAGGGAGCACGGAGATCCCCTCGAAGGCCCAGGTGAGGACTCTTCTGTCCTCAGTTGTAGCCAGGAATAGGAACTCGGGCAAGGAGAGAGCAGGCCTGTGTGACTCCCTGTGGAAATAAGCCCCAGCTGTTGAGTGCAGTGCTCGGGGGGTTTTCAAACCCTGATCATCTGCTTTAAGTAGTGATATCTGCTAACAGGTTGGTAACTGTTTAAAAGAAGTCATCTTTCAGGGGTTACATTCAAGTGACTCGATGCAGCTAGGTATGGTTGGAGGAGCAGAGTGCCTCCCTCTGCCGGGAACACCCGCTTGGCCCTGGATGCCAGACCCTGGCCCTGTGCCCAGGGTCCCCAGCTGAATAGCCGTGGCCTCTCAGCTTGGCAAGCAATTGCTCATGGCGGACAGACTCCAGGGTGGCCCTGGGCCCATCTCCCCGTGCTCACACCCCTGTGCCATCCTCTCCCTCCACCCTGCCAAGTGTCAGCGTCACCTGTGAGCAGCTCCAGCCTCCCGAGTCTGGTGGGGGCTGCGGTGACTGCCCTGACGACTGTCACAGTGTGTGCCGTGCTGTCTTGCTGGGAGACTTGCTCTAAGGATTCTCCTTGTGGCCCTGGAGACAGTCGGAGGACAGACTCTAGGAACCAGAGCAGAGGCTCTGGCCCTCGGCCCTACCCACAACCAGGAGGAAATAAATTCTGCCAATAGTGTGCATGGAGAGAATGTGGGCAACGATTCCTCCCAGATCCTGCAGAGCATGTGCTCCCCTGAGCCCAGGACCTGACGGGCAGCCTGCTGAGCTGCACATTCCTGGCCCACAGATACCAAATACGTCCTGCTTTAGGCTGCCAAGTCCGTGGTGACTGTTCCATGGCCCAGGAAACCAGGTTTAATAATGGTGGGGGTCAGCCTGCCCTGCAGCCAACAGGTGCCAAGGCTTGCAAGACGGAGGTCCACTGTTGTCAGTCCCCTAGAGAGGGCGGCCTGCCCGAGGGTGGGGTGCACCCTCTGGGTGCCACCTTCGCAGACGGGGGAAAGCTCTCTGTGTCTCTCCTCTTGTGGTCCCGCCCAGCCTGGCCATGCAAGCTTGGAGCCACATGCAAAGTGAAGACAGGAAGCCCACGGCGTCGCTGGCACCTGTCCGCAGCCCTGACACCTGAGCCACACCGGCTTCTGCTGTGCAGTGTGGGGTGAGCAGGGAGAGCGGTCACTGAGGAGAGCTGGGACACCGTGGGTCTCTGCAGCCAAGCCCGGTCTCCTCCTTGGGGACAGGGACTGCGGCCTTCCACACCTGGCCAGCCTCCAGCCTCCAGCCTCCAGGCCCCAGCCTCCAGCCCGTCTGCCCACAGGCTTGTCATTAGGCCCCGGGAGTCTGAGGACGTGGAACTATAGGGTCATGACTTGGCCTCCTTCCTGAGGCCAGCGCCCCCATTCTCCTGTGGGGAGGGTTCGTCCAGAGCCCGGGGTCTCCTGCACCCCAGGCCGCCTTCTGCCCCTCCTTAATTCCCTTGAGCTGACCTCTGAGCAACTCACACACGCGTGTTTGAAGGCCTTTCCCACTGCAGCCTTGGACGCCAACATCCCGGCTTTAGACCTGCCACCCCTGTCCTGGGTATTTACCAAGCAGAAGGTCCACCATCTTTTCATTTTGGCAGCTAAAGAAAAGAACAGATGGGCACTCGCCTGGGCCATGATGGAGGTGCCAGGAGTGTAAGTCTCGGCTGTAATCGCCTGGCATTCTGGGGACAAAGGGACAGGGCCAGTGTGCAAACACTGGTGTGTCAAACATCAGTGTCACAGAAACTCGTGCCTGTCCAAGCCATTTGATCAGCGGTTTCTGCTGCACGCACAGACCTGCAGGGCTGTGGCGCTCTGGTATTTGCCAAGAGTCCTTGCCACTGAGGGGGACAGGGCACATGCAGGTGGCCAAAAGAACCCCATTTGGGTCATTACCACAGCAAGCTTAGCCCCGGACAGCGACTTCCACTCTGCTTGGGCCCTGGGATGGCAAGGTCCCAGGAGAGCGGAGGAGGCCCTGCCTCCACTGCCCCGCCGGCCTCCCTCTTCACCAGCCTCTGCTCCTGCAGTGGATGTGGGCACCTGCTGGCCAGCAGCGGGCTCTCCATCCTGTCAACAAGCTATCCAGTTATCCTCAAACTCCTGGTGAGGGAGAAGCGTCCAATCAGGAAGACACTTTTCCAGAACACACTTGGAAGAGAGAAGACTTTGAGTATGCCTGCATTTCCTCTAAAGACTTGTCACCCTGGCTGTGCTGAGAG
This sequence comes from Graphiurus murinus, assembly GCA_004027655.1. Taxonomy (NCBI): domain Eukaryota; kingdom Metazoa; phylum Chordata; class Mammalia; order Rodentia; family Gliridae; genus Graphiurus; species Graphiurus murinus. The sequence goes on along the minus strand of PVLC010046575.1, from coordinate 5,048 downwards.
CGGCAGGGAGCCCCAGCGGGCAGTGCAGGGATGGACACAGAGTTGGCCTTCTGATGAAAGGTGGTGGCCGTAGGCTGAACCAGGGTCCACAAAGAACAATGCAGACTGCCATCCCTCTCACACGGGCAGAACAGTCTCTTGCTAGTGACTAAACTCCACGGAGGATGCACACCTGCTGCCAGCATGGAGCAGTTACAGAGGACGGCGGGAGGGCCACCCTCATTGGAGCCGGCGGTTGAGATGGGAAAGCCACCAGCAGTTAGGAACAGATGTCTGTGGAGATTGTGGAGCTTGGGCCTCATCCTGGGTGTCAGCCCAGAAAATACGCAAGGCTGCAGGTACTGTGCATGAGCATGTAGTGTCTTGCCCCTCCTCCTTGACCCACAGCTGTCTTCCTCTTGCCTGAGGTGCTCTGGGTGGTGGCCGGTCCTGTGGCTTCTCCCTGCCCAGCCTACCTGTCTGACCTTTCTTAAAAAGAAGGTAACTCTACTATTATTTTTTAAATGATAGATTAATAAAGCTTTCATTTTTTTAAAATTGCTTTCCTTACTCAAGAAAGGGACATGGGTTGTATAGGACTTAGAAATTGATAAGAACAATAGGAAAACATAATTCCCCGGAAGGCCAGGGCCCAGGGGTCACCCTTTCCGCTTTGCTGTACCCTTAGTCCTTTTCTGTGACCTGTGAACAGGCACCAGGTGGCTCTGGTTTCGACCTGGGTAGAATGTCCTCCAGGGATTCACACACTGGAATTTAATCCTCCTCAGGAGGAAGGGAGAAGGTGGAGCCTAATCTGACCGTGGTGTTTAGAGGAGGACTTTGGGAAGTGACCGAGATAGACACAGTCATTGAGAGGGAGCCCCTGTCCATCAGGTGGAGGCAGGACTGAGTCCCGTGGCTTTACGAGGAGGGGAAGAGAGACCAGAAGAGACACCAACACGCGTGTGTGCCCCCTCACTCTCACCATGGGATGCCTCTGCCAGCAAGATGCAGCCCCTTGACCTTGAGTCTCCCAGGAGACCAAATAAGAACTCTTTTCCTTATGAAGTAGCCTGCCTCGGACATTTCATCATAGTAATGCACAACTGACCAGGGCAACTCTTTCCTCCTGGTAATGCATTGAGAAACTCTCTGTATGTAACTGGTGTTTTGTAATTATACATTGCAGTGAGAGTCAATGTGACGGTGATGCAAACACACACGCACAAGTCACTTGTGTATTTCCCTCAGCATCCCACCCTGCTCCCTGTTGCGTCCTACACAACACGGGGTAGACCAAGTGGACCAGCCGCCTTCGCCTGCCGGGGGGCTGAGTGGGAAGGAAAGTGTCGACGGCCAGGCCCACTACCCTAGGGAGTCGAGATAACCCCCCAAGAAACCTCGACTTAATGTTACAGTGCATCTTGCGTGAGCCATTACGCATTACACTTTAACTGATTAATGGACTTCAGTGTCTCACTGCATCAGGCATTAAATTCTGTAGTTGAATTCAGAGAAATTATCCAAAATGAAGCAGGGAGAAAAAAGACTGACATAGAGTACACAGTACAAACTCAAACAACCTAATAAACTTGTAATTAGAATCCTGAGAAGGTGGAAGGGAGGGAAAAAATATCTAGAGCAGTTGTGGCCGGTCATTTATTTCCCAATTTGTTGAAAATTCTAACTCATAGATCCAGGCAACTTAACAAAACCCAAGCACAAGAAACATGAAGAAATTACACGAAGGTGTGTCACAACAAAACTGCTTAGAATCGGTGGTCAATAAATCTTAAAAATAGCCAGAGAGAAAAACCTGTGTACAGAGGAACAAACATAAGAGCCAACATGTTGAGAGCCATTTAGAACCTCACACTGAGATTAACCTCTAGGACCAACCCGAGCTGTATACACAGTATTGGCTGGCTGGGATTTGTCCACAAGTGGACAAATTCCAAGGGACCTGATATAATCGATAGAGTGAGGTCTTTGATGTCTTCTCCACCCAGGAATGTTTAGCCCTTCCTTCCCCAACGCTTGTCACGTGTCCGCCTCACGGACTTGCTTTATCATGACTGTGACAATTGCTGGCTTCTGTGTTTGACTAACTTTTATGATGCCATGTTTAGAGTTTCTATAAAAAGTAATACTGGCTGTAGGAGGCAAGGAGAATTGTCAAGCTACCTCCTCCCCAGATGACCCTAAATAATAAATATTAAAATATTAATCTTGGATCTAAAGTTGTTCAGGCGAGGGACTTCAGCAAGCAGCAACTGTGGCACCCAGACAATCACAAACAGATTTCCCATTAGAGACAATGTGAGGTGAGACAGTGGAGCAAGAGGTTGAAAGTCCTAAATAAAAGAAAAACCTGGCAGCCTAGAATCCCGCACCAATGAAAACCTCTTCTGAGGGCCTCCACCGACGTACACAAGCTGAGAGAGCATCACCGCCAGCAGGTCACGCTGCCGGAAACATTAAGGGAAGTTCTTGGACAGAAGAAAAATGATATCATACACAAGCATTAACTTCTACAAAGAGGTATTTAAGTATCTTTGAAAAGTAGTTGATCATTTAAAACAAAGTAATAATAAATGTTGGGAGTTTATAACTTATGGATAAACAAAATGTATGGGAAATAAAGGCCAAGGGGGAGAAATGGAATATACTAGGGTAAAGTTCTTATAGTATGTATCAACTGGTCAGAACTATTTGAAAGAGACTCTCATAGTAAGATGTATATTTAAACCCTAAGATGTGTATGTACAATAGCAAAACAAAGAGCTAGGGCTAACCATCAAAGACAGCAGGTAAAATGGAATCATAGTAAATATTCAATCTGAAAGAAGAAGAAGAAAAGAAGAAGAAGAAGAAGAAGAAGAAGAAGAAGAAGAAGAAGAAGAAAAAGAAGAAGAAGAAGAAGAAGAAGAAGAAGAAGAAGAAGAAGAAGAAGAAGAAGAAAGAGGGGAGCGAGAGAGAAGAGACAGGGAACACACAGGACAAGTAGAAAACAAACAGCGAGATCCACACAAACTTAACGGTATACCATCACGTACAGTGCTAATGGGTTAAAAGACTCAGTTAAAAGAAAGAGGTTATCAGAACAGGTTTTAAAAAAAGCAATATCCAACTATTTACTGCGTACAATAAAACAATTTAAACATAAAGACACAAGTAGGTTAAAAGTAAAAGGTGGAAACAGATACACTATGCCAGCGTTAATCAACATAAAGCTAGTGTGATTGTCTTAGCATCAGAATAGATTTGAAAGCAAAGAATATTACCAGGCATAAAGCAGGTCAAGGGAACATAGAGTTCTAAATGCTTATGTGCCTAATGACAGAGTTCCAAATATATGGAACAAAGATAAATATAGTTGCAAAGAGAAACTTGCTACACCCAAAATTTACTAAGATGAATCATAGACCTACATATAAAATTATAAAAGAGGAAAATATAGAAGATAATTTTTGTCTGTTTGAGTTAGGCAAATATTTCTCACACATGAAACTAAAATCATGATCTGTAGAAAAAAGAAAATTATAAATTTAGCTTCATCAACATTAAAAATATCTACTTTTTGAAAGACACTATTAGGATAACAAAAAGATAAACCACATATTGAAAGATACAAGCTACATTTCTGGTAAAGGACTTATACATAGGATATAGAAAAAACTTTGAAAACTCAATTGTAAGAAAATAAATAGTCCACCAAAACAGGGGAGGCTTCAGAGATTTGGATAATTCACCAGAGAAAATATGAGTTAATAAATAAGCACCAAAAAGATGTCCAATATCACTAGCCACAGGAAGATACAAATTAAAATTACAATGAAATACCACTGTAATCCAATCAGAATGTTTTAAATTAACACTGACCAGTCCAGGTGTTGGCAAGGATGTGGGGAACTGGGATTCTCATTCGTGGCTGGTGGGGTGTGGGCAGTATAACTCTGAGAAACCCTTTGGTAATTTCTTAAAAAGTTACAGATACACCTACTAACTCACCCAGACACTCTACTCCTGGGTCTTTACCCACCAGACAAGAAAGTGGACATCTGTGTAAGAACATGAACATGAACTTTCATTGAAGTTCTATTAGGAATACCTCCAAACGGGAAGCAACTCAAAGTCCATCAACAGGTGAAAGGAAAAATAATAATAAAAAAAGCAGCTAGCATATTTACTCAGGGGATTATATTACTCAGAGATAGAAGAATGAACTACTATTGACAGTGGAGCAAACTCAAAATTATTTGGAGTGGAAGAAACCCGTTGAAAAGCAGCGTGTGCTGTAGATTCTACTAGTAGAAAAAGATATAAAATGCGACTTGGCTTACGGAGACAGAAGCAGGTTACTGGGATGGGGAGGGCTGGGGGGTTAGGCTTGGTGGACCTGGGCAGGCTCGGCATCCTGAATATGGTCATGCTGTGACGGGTGCATACATGTGTCAAAACTTATCCAAGTATACCCTTTAAGCATGAGCAGTTTATGGAATCCAGTTATACCTCAGTGAGCAAGGCATTTGTGACAGCCACTTGCTAATTTTTCAAAATATCAGTACACAGCCGGGCGTGGTGGCGCACGCTTGTAATCCCAGCATTCGGGAGGCTGAGACCAGAGGATCCGGGTTTGTGGCCAGCCTCAGCTACTTAGTGAGGCACTCCACAACTTAGTGAGAGTCTGTTTCAAAATAAAGAATAAAAAATAGGGCTGGGGGTATAGCTCGAAGGTAGAACGCCCCTGAGTTCAATCCCCAGTACCGCAAAAAAAAAAAAAAAAAAAAAAAAAAAAAAAAAAAAAAAGTCAGTACACAGAGGGAGGTACACCAAGAGCCGTGAGCACACGTGTTTTTATCACCTCGAACCTCACTAGGATGCATAGTTGCCGTGCACTAATAAAATAATCAAAGCATCAATGCGTGGCCAGTGCTTCCTGGCATAAAACCTTCCATGGCAGCTGTACAATTAGAAGTACCATAGGCAAACTCATCCCCATCACAACAGCTGGGGCCAGAGAGGGAGAGATGGAGGAGGTGTGTCTGGAGAAACGGTTCCCAGGAAGG
>PVLC010046574.1:0-11383 GCA_004027655.1 Graphiurus murinus | reverse complement strand
GAGGGAGAAGAAGTTCAACTAGGAGTCTCCAGCAGGCGCTGCTCCAGGGCCAGGCCGGCGGCCGCGGTGCGGCCCAGGCCCCTGCACTACCTCCGCTTGGGCACGATGAGGTTTCTCAGCATGTCGAAGGAGTTGCCGTCCGGATGCACAGTCACCACGTCGCCGCCTTCCTGATGGACTTGCAGGAAGCCAGAGTCGTCAAGGCCCACGATGGACACCTCCGGCCCCTCGGCGCTTCCCAGGCGGACTTGCTGACCGCTGAAAGTGAGGAACAGAGGGTCACTGGGGCTGTCACCGAAGGCTGAAGACAAGCAGTTGAGTGCTTCTGCACCATGCGAGGGGGCTGGGGACACTGAGGGGAGGGGCCTGGGGAGAGAGCTGAGGCTGGCTACCCTGAAGATGCAATCTGTTCTGAGCTCTGACCTTCCCGAGTGAATTCTTTTTATTTTTTTATTTTATTTTTTTTTTATTTTTTTCGGTACTGGGGATTGAACTCAGGGGCTTTCTACCTCTGAGCTACACCCCCAGCCCTATTTTTTATTCTTTATTTTGAAACCGAGTCTCACTAAGTTGCGGAGTGCCTCACTAGGTAGCTGAGGCTGGCCGCGAACCTGGATCCTCCGGTCTCAGCCTCCCAAATGCTGGGATTACAAGCCTGCGCCACCACACCTGGCTGTGAATTCTTTTTAATAACAACTAGATTAATGGGGCAGTGGCTGGAGACTTCACTGTCACTCTTAATTCTGATCAGGCTGATGATATACACCCCTCCCTCACTCCCAGCCCTTTTTATTTCATTTTAAGACAGGGGCTCACTAAGTTGCCCAGGCTGGCCTTGAACTTGTGATCCTCCTGTCTCAGCCTGGGATGACAGGCAATGCACTCCTAAGCCAGGTCGTGCAACCTTCTAGGCAGAGCCTGGGGGCACGGAGGCCAAGTTGAAAGAAAAGACCTTTCTTATGGAATAAAGTTGGACAGCATCAACTCCAAAGGAAACTCATTGCAATCCTGTGTCTTGGGGGTGCTTTCCAAGTGAGCCTAGTAAGTGACATCCCGGCCAACGGTCACGCTAATTTTAATGTTTTGTTATTTTAAAAAAATTATTTAATCTATTTCTTTTTGCAGTGCTGAGGACCAAACCCAGAGCTTTTCTGCATGTGACGCAAGCTCTGCCACTGAACTTCACCCTAACCCACCTCCAAATTTTTATTTTGAAGAATTTCAAACCTAGAGAAAAGTTGAAAGAATAGTACAGCAAACCTCGTATTCCCTTCTCTTTGCTCACATTCATGTCAAGTGATAACATTTTTCATATTTGCTTTCTTCCTTCACACACACACACACACACACACACACACACACACTTTTTCCTTGTATCATAAAGTAAGTTTCAGTCCGGTGTGGTGATGCATGCTTGTAATCTCAGTACTTTGGAAGCTGAGCTAGGAGGATTGCGGGTTCAAGGCTAGTCTCAGCAACTTAGCAAGACCTTCTTTAAAATACATATATAAATAAAGAGCTGGAGATGTAGCTTGGTGGTAGAAGGCCCTTGGGTTCAATCCCCAGTACCAAAATAATAATAATAATAATAATAATAATAATAATAATAATAATAATAATATAAAAGTTTCAGGCATCACATCAGTTTATGCTCAGATACTTTAGCATGTACCTTCTGAGAACAAGAACAACCTGCTACAGAACCATGATACTATTATCACAATATCAAGAAATTCAGTTTTGATACGATATTATCTAATATACACTATATACCAGATATCCATTATTTAATACATAATTTTCCATGTTTACTATCCCTTGTGTTTAATTCCCTCCATTCAGGATCTAGTTATGAATACATGTCCCACTTAGTTTAAGCCATGCCCCTTTAGGTTTCTTTAACCTCCAACCATTCTCCTATCCTTTGTTTGAAGACACCGACATCTCTGAAGGGTTGAGGTCTATCATGATACATCAGCGGTTCTCAAACCTTAGCTCTACAAGAATCCCCTGGGGCCCTTGTGGGCTCAGAGAGCTGAGCCTAGCTGGGGACTTCTGACTCCAAATCTGCACTTCTAACATGTTCCCAAATCAGGCTGCCTCTGTTGCTTGTGGAACCTCACTTTGAGAACCTCTGTTCTAGAATGTTCCACCAGGCAGCTGTGTCTGATTGTTTCCTCTCAGTTAAATCATATCCAACTGCTGGAAGACACTCTCAATGTCGTGTCTTCTCCAGCGTGTCCTGCCAGGAGGCACGAGATGCTGGTTCATCCCGTTCCTGGTAATGCTAACGTGGTCAAGGTGGTGTCTGCTGGTTTTCTCCATCACAGCACCAAAAAAAAGGGTTATTCAGACCAGTGTTCAGTCCCTCGGTGAAGATACCGAACTGGGGACTCATGAAGGAATTTTGAAAGAACAGAGAGAAAGGAGCACTGACCTGTGCACCCAGTATTTATAATAAAGGGGGAGAACGCCGTTGGGCCCTTCGTCTTGGAACGTGTCGATCAGCCCCTCCAGCACCGTCACCGTCCTGGCCATGAGGTAGTCGGCTCGCAAAGGCTTCAGCTCCACGCTGTGCTGCTTATTGTACTCCGCCACGAGGTCGTTGATGCAGATGGTAGGGTTGCTGTTGGCCACGTTAAATCCACAGCCTGGACCAAAGGACAAGTCACTGAAAACAGGAGCAGCTCAACATCTTTTTTTTTTTTGTGGTGCTGGGGATTGAACCTGGGGGCATTCTACCTCTGAGCTACACCCCTAGTCCTATTTTTTATTCTTTATTTTTGAAACACGGTCTCACTAAGTTGCAGAGGGCCTCACTAAGTAGCTGAGGCTGGCTGCAAGCCTGTGATCCTCCTGTCTCAGCCTCCCAAGTACTGGGATTACAAGCACGTGCCACCATGCCTGGCTCGCAGCTCAACATCTTGATGGCCTCGCCATTCCTCCTTACCACCTGGGGAAGGTTCTAGGTTGGTTTTCATTGTTACTGTTTTTCTTTTGTTGTTGTTGTTGGCAGTGCCAGGGATTGAACCCAGCGCCTTATGCAATAAGGTAAGTGCTCTACCACTGAGCTACACTCCCAGCCTTATAGTTGGAGTTTTTGTTTGTTTGTTTGTTTGTTTTTGCAACACTAGGGGTTGAACTCAGGGGCATTCTACCTCTGAGCTACACCCCCAGCCCTATTTTTTACTCTTTATTTTGAAACCGGGTCTCACTAAGTTGTGGAGTGCCTCACTAGGTAGCTGAGGCTGGCCACGAACCCGGATCCTCCAGTCTCAGCCTCCCAAATGCTGGGATTACAAGCGTGCGCCACCACGCCCGGCTGAGTTTTAACGTTTTTACTGTCTACTTTTTCCTTTCTGGTCCTCATTTCAAATTTACCAACTCTGGCCATTGAGAGAGAGAGAGAGAGAGAGAGAGAGAGAGAGAGAGGGAGGGAGGGAGGGAGGGAGGGAGAGAGAGAGAGAGAGAGAGAGAGAGAGAGAGAGAGAGAGACTTATGTCTTTGAGACCATTTATTATTCTAGTTCAGATAAGAACCATCTCAATTTTACTGCAAATAAGAAGTCAAATCTGATTGGATTAACTGAACACAAGCTATTGCTGGGACAGAACTTCTTGGTGCTGTTTCTAAAGTAATGATCCCTCCTCCTGCGGTTTAGCCAAGGACTGTAGCTCTGCACACAGCCCAATATAAAATTCTTGCTTCTTTCCCTCCTTGAGTGACAGAACACATGTTTGAAGACAGAGAATTTCATTTAGGGAGTAAAGAATAAGGAATAAACTCTAGATTTCATTCATTCATTCATTCACTCATTTATGTATTTTTTTTGCAGTACTGGGGATTGAACCCAGGGCATTCTACCTCCAAGTTACACCCCAGTCCTATTTCTTATTCTTTATTTTGAAACAGGGTCTCACTAAGTTGCAGAGGGCCTCACTAAATTTCTGAGGCTGGCCTCAAACCCTCCATCCTCCTGTCTCAGCCTCCCAAGTACTGGGATGACAAGTGGGCGCCACCACACCCAGCCTGGATTCATAAGATTTCTCACGCTGGTCACAGCACATCCCTAGGACATAACTCCTAACTCTATCCATGGCTGTTTTCAGTGGAAAAGGAAGGACAGATTGGCCTTTGATTAAAAAAACACACACACACATCTTGGTTATTAAAATATAAACCAATGTCGCCGGACATGGTGGTGCATGATTGTAATCCCAGCATTTGGGAGGCTGAGACTGGAGGATCTGGGTTCGTGGCCAGCCTCAGCTACTTAGTGAGGCACTCCGCAACTTAGTGAGACCCTGTCTCAAAATAAAGAATAAAAAATAGGGCTGGGGGTGTAGCTCAGAGGTAGAATGCTCCTGGGTTCAAGCTCCAGTACTCCCCCCCGCCCCGACACAAATATATATATACCAATGTACAATATATACCAATATACAAATATATACCAATGTCAATAACATCTGGAGAAACAAGTAATTCTAGTAACAGGGGTAGAATTTGCAGTTGGTCATTTGTTATTCATCCAACAACACACACAATATCTAAAGCACCTATTGAAAGCAAAGCATTAAGTTAAGTCACTATATAGTGCTGGAAATCTCCCTTGCATTCAGAAAACTGAAAGTCCTAGGGAGATTTGTGGCATTAACTACTGTCAACTCAGGCTCTGTCCTTCCAAGGACCAGAGAACACCCTGCAGGCAACTCTCAAGCGTTCCCTGGTTGATGACTCCCCACTAGACCCCAGTAGACTGAAGAATCTAATAACAGCTGGGCATGGTGGCACACACCTGTAATCCCAGTACTTGGGAAGCTGAGATAGGAGGACCGCAGGTTCGAAGACAGCCTCAGCAACTTAGTGAGACTCTTAGCAACTTAATAAGACCCTGTTTCAAAATACAAAAATAAAATAGGGCTGGGTGTATAGCTCAGATGTACAGTGCCCCTGGGTTCAATCTTCACTATCACCAAAAATAAAATAAAGTAAAAAGGGCTGGAGGTATGGCTCGGAGGTAGAATGCCCCTGGGTTTACAATCCCCAGTACCCAAAGAAAAAAAACAAACACCCCCCCCCAAAGAATTTAATAAAAGATATCAATTCACTCCAAAGGAAAATGGTTTAATTTCCTCCAGGTAGAAAAAATTCCTTAGCCCCCTGAAGCCATCCATAAGCCTCTTTGATATCTGTGGACACCACTTAGGAAACTCTGCATTGAGCCCAATTTCTCATTTATTTATTTATTTATTTATTTATTTATTTATTTATTTATTTATTTATTTGCAGTACTGGGGATTGAACTCAGGGGTATTCTACCTCCAAGCTACACCCCCAGCCCTATTTTTATTCTTTATTTTGAAACAGGGTCTCACTAAGTTGCGAAGGGCCTCACTAGGTAGCCGAGGCTGGCTGCAAACCCGGATCCTCCGGTCTCAGCCTCCCAAATGCTGGGATTACAAGCATGCGCCACCACACCTGGCTATTTATTTATTTATTTTTGGTACTGGAGATTGAACCCAGAGGTATTCTACCTCCGAGCTATACCCCCAGCCCTATTTTTTATACTTTATTTTGAAACAGGGTCTCACTAAGTTGCGGAGTGCCTCACTAGGTAGCTGAGGCTGGCCGAGAACCCGGATCTTTCAGTCTCAGCCTCCCAAATGCTGGGATAACAAGCGTGTGCCACCACGCCCGGCTCCAATTTCTCATGTAAAGATAGGAAATGGAGCTGTGAGGGTATGAAACAACTTGCCCAGAATAATATTGGCAGTTGGTAGCAGAGCTGGAAACATCAGTCTTGTGTTCTTTGGCTGGCTCTTCCAACACACGGTCACATGTTTTCTGTCCATTACTGATTTCTGAACACCAATTAAATTCTACTGGGCACCAGGGGGAGGTTGTCGGTTGAACAGGGACTAAGAACTTTTGCAACTGCCTCTGAATCCCTCTCCTTGCCGGATCAGGAAGTCCTGGCCCCACCCTGACCAGCCTGGAGACAACCTTTTCATGGGGAAAGGTTCAGGTCGTGGGAGAAATAGCTCAGACGTTAACCTTCTGATTAACAATGGTATGCTAAATGTTTATTTTCACCATTTCAAATTCAAGGAGAAGCAGGAGTTTGCAAAGTGGTAAAAAAGCCCTTATTTGATGTGATACCAAGTTGGTGGTTTCCATGGTCATGGTCAGGAAATGCCAAAGTCTTCTCTTCCTTCTTTCCCTCTTTCCTTCCCTCTTTCCTTCCCTCTCTCCTTCCCTCCTTCCCTGTCTCCCTGAGGTGCTGAGGATTGAACTCAGGGGCATTCCACTTCCAAGCTGTATACCCATAGCCCGATTTCATTTTTATTTGGAAACAGTCCCACTAAATTGCTGAGGGCCTTGCTAAGTTGCTGAGGCTGGCTGTGAACCTGTGATCTTCCTGTCCCAGCCTCCCACTGAAGTGCTCTCAACCCTCTGGTCCTGTATGCAGACATGTCCTGCTCTGAAACTATCAGACTCAAAGAAAAAAGTCATATGATATGATACCATATGACTTTGTCATATGATAATCATCTCTTCTCCATGCAAGCACACAGAAGCCGTTTTTATTTTTTATTGTGTTACTCGTCTAAAAAAAGCTGAGGAAAAGGCTTTAAAAACTTACCAATCGCCAGGCATGGTGGTGCACGCTTATAATCCCAGCATTTGGGAGGCTGAGCCCAGAGGATCCGGGTTCGAGGCCAGCCTCAGCTACCTAGTGAGGCACTCCGCAACTTAGTGAGACCCTGTTTCAAAATAAAGAATAAAAAAAATAGGGCTGGGGATGTAGCTCGGAGGTAGAATGCCCCTGAGTTCAATCCCCAGTACTGCAAAAAAGAAAACCAAAAACAAAAAACTTACCAATCAGTATGTAGAAGGTTTCTCCCATGAGCGTGGAGTTCACCAGAACGCCCCCAATCTTCATGAGGTCACCGTAATAAATATCGTTGGGCCACTTCACCCGTAAGTTGATATCCTGAGGAAATATCCGCGCGTTAATTAAGCAATCACAGGGCACAGAGGGGCCGGCTGAAGTCATCCAGCTAAAAGGAATACTCCAGAAACTTCTGGAACACGGGCCTTGCCTCTCTCTTTTTCCAGGCAGCTAATCACTCCCTGGGGACAATCCAACAGCTCTTGGTGATAGAGGGTGAGAGTCCTACAGAACACACTTAGCATACACCGCAGCCTTCCCCCTCAGCCCCATCCCTGTTTCAAATCATCAGAAACACTTTCTGAAGACGCCCATTTGTGAGTGGAGGTCACTAACGGTCTCAGGACCGGTCACGGCCACCACGGACGCCCTGTCGCACGCTAGGTGCAGGGGAAGGTTCTTTCCCCTTAAAAAGATCAAGCTCAAGGAACAAAACGTCCCTGAGTTAACCAGCATCATGGAAGGCGGGTAGAAATGTCTTAGGCACAACGACAACGACCAGAAGAAGCTGAGGAGGAACTTGTTTTGCTGAGTGATTAGCGAAAGCCTCGTAGAACCATCCACGGTCAGCTTGGGTGACAGAAATGGACATGTCGCTCCATCCTGGTCACAGCAGAAAGGACCAAGGTGGACATGCAGGAATGAGACCAGCCAGGCCTCCCCTCCCCCTGCGAGCACTGACTGACTTAGATCAAGGGTGTGTCACAACCACCAGGTATCTTAGCCCTGGGCCAGTAAGGAAGTTCCTCTGGAGATGAGACACTGCACAGTGACGCCCGGGGACCAGAGAGTGGCCGGTGGCCCCCAGTCCCACAGTGCTGGGCTGCCTGCATGCAAACCCCTTGCCAGCCATGCTCCACGAGCGAGCTACACCCCCGTGCTGAGGCTGGTCTCGTCCGTATTCAAGGGGAAGAGATTCTGTGGCTGCGGTGTGAGGGGAAGAGATTCTGTGGCTGCTGTGTGAGGTTACACCACTCGGAAGTGGCAGAGCGGGGAATCGAACCAGGGCTTTCGAGCAACCAAGCCTGGGTGCTCACTACTGTGCTGTGTAGCTTGCCGCTTCCACCAAATTCCTCCCCCCTTCCTCTTCTTCCTCCTTCTTCTCCTCTTCCTCGTCCTCTTCTTCCTCTTCCTTCTTCCCTCCCTCCCTTCCTCTCCTTTTCCTCCTCCTTCTCCTTCCTTTTCTTCCTCCTCCTACTTCCCTTCTTCCCTCTCTTCTTCCTTTCCTTCTTTTCCTCTTCTTCCTCTCCTCCTTTGTTATGTGGCCTGTTGCTTCCTCAAAATCCACCTTTTCTTCTCTTTGTTCTTCTTTTTTTTCCCTCCTTCTTCTTCTTCAACCTCTGAACTACACCTTCAGCCCTTAAAAAAAAAAAATTGCCGGGCGTGGTGGTGCACGCTTGTGATCCCAGCATTTGGGAGGCTGAGACCGGAGGATCTGGGTTTGCAGTCAGCCTCAGCTACCTAGTGAGGCACTCTGCAACTTAGTGAGACTCGGTTTCAAAATAAAGAATAAAAAATAGGGCTGGGGGTATAGCTCAGAGGTAGAATGCCCCTGAGTTCAATCCCCAGTACCACAAAAAAAAATTTATTTTGAAATAGGGTCTCACTAAGTTGCTGAGGCTGGCCTTGAACCTGTAATCTTCCCACCTGAGCTGTGAAAAGGTAATGTTCTAGGCTCAGGACTTCACCTATTTTTCTAAGACCAATTATCCTGTTGCTAGGGTTAAAAATACCTTCTCCCCCGGGTAGCTCTCTTCACTCTAGTGCTTCCTGGGAGAGGAAGGTGCAGCCTGGGCTCCACAGACCTGGCTCCTGAGGGTCTGAAAATGTCTAAGAGCCCAGAGCTAAATGTCTAAATGTCCCTGAGCCCAGAGCTAAATGTCTAAATGTCCCTGAGCCCAGAGCTCGGGGGACAGCCAGGATGTTGAGAACCTGGTAATATACGTCCATGTCAGCGATTTGACGTAAGAAGGGGCCCATGGCTTTGGAACTGCCCACATCTGTGGGAAGCTAAGACGCGTACAGCAAGCCAAGGGCATGGCCACATGGAGGGCGTTCTTCCTTTACGTCCCAACGGCAGGACCACTTGATCTCCTTTGAGTCATGCTCTTGACATTTTGTTCCAGGAATCCATCTGCTCTCTCTTTTAGCCTGACATAAGAGATGGAGGAGGGAGGAGGGAGGAGGGAGGAGGGAGGAGGGAGGAGCAAGTTCCTTCTCTCCATATGAAATTCTTCCAGGAACACTGGGGGGCGGGTATGGAAGTTAAGGGTGCCATCACTGCGTCCCTCATTCTCTTTTCCTTGTCTTTTAATGATGGACAGGCACAGCGATGCAGGCACATCTGTCCTGACAGCTGGGGAGACAGCATGCAACAACCCTGACATCGAACGCAACTGCACACAAAGGACGACTCTGCCGAGCAGGGTGACAGAAGAAGGAGGCAAGGAGAAGGTTCTTTAGGTGTACAAACAAGCCTTTTAACAGAGAGCGCAGACACAGAGCTCTCACCCCATGATGATCAAGGTCGTAAAGGTGCTTCTGTCACAAAAAGGAGAGTAGAAATGCAAGCCAGCAAGAGAAAGAAGGAAAGACAGACAGACAGAAAGAAGGAAGGAAGATGGGAGGGAGAACAGAAATGCAAGTCAGCAAGAGGAAGAAGGAAAGTCAGAAAAAGAGAGAGAGTAAAGAAAAAGAAATAAGAAAATGAAAGTGAGAGAAAGAGAGGGAAAGAAGGAAGGAAGGGAGGGAGAGAGGGAGGGAGGGAAGAAAAGGAAGGAGAAAGAAAGAAGGAAGGAAGGAGGGAGGGAGAACAGAAATGCAAGCCAACAAGAGGAAGAAGGAAAGTCAGAAAAAGAGAGAGAGAAAAGAAAAAGAAATAAGAAAATGAAAGTGAGAGAAAGAGAGGGAAAGAAGGAAGGAAGGGAGGGAAGGAAAGGAAGGAGAAAGAAAGAAGGAAGGAAGGAGGGAGGGAGAACAGAAATGCAAGCCAACAAGAGGAAGAAGGAAGGAAGGAAAGAAAGAAAGAAAAGCGCAAAAGAAAGAAGGAAAGGAAAGATAAAGTACAAAGAAGAAAGGAAAGTGAAAGAAGGAAAGAAGAGAGAGAAGAGAAGAGAAGAAAAGAGAAGAGAAGAGAAGAGAAGAGAAGAGAAGAGAAGAGAAGAGAAGAGAAGAGAGGAGAGCAAGCATAGAGAACTCTGGGAACAAACCACTCCGGCGGGGCTTGTGAGAGTCCAAGCACCGCAGCCGGCTTTGCAAAGGGCGAGTGGACATTCAAGCCATTTACCAATTATGCAAACATATGCTATGAACAAAACAAGCTGATTTCAGCACGTTCCACAGGAAGGTAGAAGGGAATTCAACTGTACGTACCTGGTACTCAGGAATGGACCGCACTGCCTCCACGACAGCCAGGGACATCAGGTGCTGGACAAACGGAATCCTCTGTCCCAGCTGGGACCTCAGGGGGATGGAGACCAGCAGAGTCGAAAGGGCGCACCCCACAGGACTCAGCCAAGCGTTTGGTCCTCGCCCTGGAACACAAGTCCGTTGGGAACCCCCGATCCACCCCATAGACACCCGGGAGAGACGCCCCACATGAGCCACCCTGACCTTGCTAACATGCCTGGATATTCCGGGGTTAACTCGGTGACAGATGGGCACTTTCAAATGTGACACTGTTGCTGATGGGGTTTCTGGTAATCAGCAGCACGCTCTGCCTCTCGGAGCCTATCATTTATGCCTTGATGAGTCAATCTTACAGCATCGGAACGTCACCCGAAGTTCCATTCTCACCAGACGGCCAAGGGGGTGGAAGCAGAGAGGCTGGGAAACTGGTGCATTTTTCTACCCTGATCTATGAGAAGCTTTGGGAAACGCGTTTTGGAAGCGATCGCTGTTGTGATGTCCGCACAACCCAGTGATGACGGCTGGGCTTCAAGTACAGGAGCCTCGTGGTCTGTGTGTATTATCTTAATAAAGCAGTTACTATAAAGGGATCCCCAGTAATAACTCTGAGATGTTGCTTTCTTAAAATTGGAGGCAGGAGGGTAAAGTAATCAGAATGACAGGTATGATTAAAGTTCCTCTATGGCATCTTTAATCCACCATATCGAGTCCCATAGCTTTTTTTTTTTTGGTGGGGGAACTGAGGATTGAACCAGGGGCTCCCCATGAGCTATGTCCACATCCTTTTAATTTCGAAACAGGGACTTGCTAAGTTACCGCACACCAACCTCAAACCGTGATCTTCTTGTCTCAGCCTTTCAACTACTGGGATTACAGGTGTGCACCACCATAGCCAGATAGTCCTACAGCTTTTGATAACAATTTTTTTCCCTTTTTGAGCTAAGTACAAGAGGAAGAAGTGTAAACTAGCCAATTCCTATTTCTCTTTTTCTTTTCTTTCTTCTTTTTTTTTTTTTTTTTTTT
>PVLC010046573.1:0-11386 GCA_004027655.1 Graphiurus murinus | reverse complement strand
GCTCTAGCGGGGCTTTGCGTTGGGGAGCGAGTATGAACCCCAGGCTTGTTCCCAACTCTGCTGTGTGACCCTGGGTGAGTCGCTTCCCCTCTCTGAGCTCTTAAAACTCCACTCTCGGGGTTGGACTAAGCATCCATTTATTTAATGCCACGGCTTTCCAGGAAGGTAAGCGGCTCGGAGGTTTCCGGGCTGTGATGGGGCGCCCCACAGAGCAGCTCCCAGCTCTGCAGCCGTTCCACCCCCGGTGCACTGCACAATTGTAATTAAAAAGCAACACGCGCACTCAGATGTGCTCTACGCTGTGTTTCCTACAGTCTGGAGGCTGCCGGGTTCACCAGGCTCGTGCCCTGGCAGAGAGCGGTGGTGTTTAGGTGCGAGGTCCCAGCCGGCAGGGCCGGACTCGGCAGCTCACGTCAGGGCATGAGCTGTGTCTGGGGATCCGGTGCCGAGACACCAGGGGCCAAAGAGCCTGGCGCCTCCGCAGGCCCACCCACCCGGTAGAGTTCAAACAGGGACGTTGTCAGGGGTGTTGAGAGGTGGAGGAGGCGTGGACTCCTCCAGGGTCCAAGGTCTCCTCAGGGAGGAGGGGGCATGCAGACTGGACCCCAGTGTGGACCCCGGCTTTGAATCTGGCCCCACCCAGCAGCTGTGAGGCCCTTTCCCACGCCTCAGCCTTCTCATCTGTAAAATGGGTCAGTCCTGCCTCCTCCAAGGCCCAGGCGAGGGCTGAGCATGCTACGGCTGCCTGTGAAACACCGGGAGCAGGGCGGGTCCCCCGGGAATGGCTGAGTGCTGGGTATCCCCCCATTCTTCCTCTGCAACGCCAGGCTACTGACTCGTGTAACCCCAAGTAAAGGGCACAACTGTTAGCCGGGTGTGGTGGTGCCCGCCTGTAATCCCAGTACTTGGGAGGCTGAGATAGGAGGATGGCAGGTTCGAGGACAGCCTCAGCAACACAGGGAGGCTTTCAGCAACCGAGCAAGACCCCGTTTCCAAACAAAAAAATAAGATGGGCGGGGGGTGTGTGGCTGAGAGAACACCCCTGGGTTCGATCCTGAATGCCACACCCACGCGCTAAGGAGCGCAGGCGTGTCAGCAGCCTCAGAGAAGGCGGCTGGGATCTCACGAGTGGCTGTCACGCATGCTCCGCCACCCGGGGGGCTAGGGAGCCGCTTCCCCGCCCAGGGGGAGCCCGCCAGGAACTGGGGAACCCAGCGGAGACCATGGGGCCGCCATCGCTTCCGGAGTCTCAGGGCTGGACAGAGACCTCGCGCAGAGCTGGGGACGCAGAGGGAGGTGTGGCTGGAGCAGGACGTCGAAGGCCGCCCAGGACAGCGCCTGTCACTGCGGGCTGCGGCTCGCGGTGGGTCACAGCTGGCATTTTTAACAGGAGAGAATAGACTCTGACCGAAAAGAAAATACCAGAGTTTCAATTTTATATAAAGGGGTGTTGGGCTGAGATGTGAAATGTTATTTTTATCACTTGCTGTTAAAAAAAAAGGGGGGGAGGGGTGGAAATACCAGCTCAGAATCGCCTTCTCGGACCGTGGCCAAGGAGTCACACTGAGGCCCCAGATGCGGCAGCCCTGCCGTTTCACAGGAGCCGACGTGGGCTTGGAACTACCTACAAGGCAGGTGCCGCCAAACCCATTCTACAGATGAGGAAACTGAGGCTCACAGAGGCCCAACCGACTGCTCAGAGCACAGACCAAGGGTCTAGAACCTGGGTTTGCCTGATTTCAAAGCCAGAGGCACACACACGCACAGAGCAGGCACCCAGCCACCGCCAGGGCCTCTCCAGGGTGAGGCCTGTTCCCAGCACACGTATGATGCGACTGCAGGAGCTGACATTTACTGAGCACCTGGGGTGTACCAGGAGCTTCCATAGAGCTTTCCCCGAAGTCTGCATTCACCTAGTCTTAACCCACCCCCTCTGGCCTCCTGCCTGGGGCTGGGCAGGTGACCCGGACATGTGAGAGGAAAGCAAAGTCTGCCAGACAGCTCCCAGGAAAGACTGGCTTCTCCCTGCGAACAGCAAGAAGAGGCTCCTATTTCCCAGCTCAGAAGTCGTCCTGGGAGGACGGGAGACCCGGGGCAGTGACAGCCACTTTGTGACCACGAGGAGAAGATCCACCCAGACTCTTAACACGGTGCAGCCGTTGCGCCAGCCCCGGCACTGCTGCCTCTGGGCTTCTTGCCACTGGAGTCACTGGTGTCCAAAGCGCCGAGGGGCCACCTCCTCTGGGAGGAACAGCCCAGGGGTGTCTTCTTAGGGAGGACGCGAAGACTCTACCCACCTTTCTTCTGCCGGATTCGGAGAAGGTAGAGGACAGCCATCAGCAAGACCACCAGCAAGGCACACACCACGCCCACCACAATGAAGATGTTCCAGTTCTCGACCTTGTCTGCGGACCACACGGAAGACAGGCTTCAGGGATGTAGATTAAAAATAGAAAATCCCAAGCCCGCCGTCCCTTTCCACCACTACGCAGGCACGGTTAACTGTGAACATGTGGCTGGGCTTTCTAGGATGTCTGGAGCCACACGGGCACGCCCTGGGGTCTGCGCACTCGCCCACACGGGGTGCTCGTGAGCAGAACCAAGGCTGGTCGCGTGCGGGGGCCAGGAGGAACGCGGCAGAGGCGGCCCAGGTGCAGGATGTGGGCAGCGACCTCACTCCCAAGGAACAGAAACACGTCCCGTCTCCCCCGGAATAAACCACAGAGCGGCTGCGGTGACTGCACACATCCACCTGAAACTCGAGACCAGCCACGCTGCAGGCAGGGCCGGGGAGGACGGGTGGTGAGGGATGGTGGTCGTACCCACGCAGGCCACCGTGTGTGCCGGGGACCCGGGCCCACAGCCTGGGAGCGCTGAATCAGGACACCTGGAGCAGACACAGTGCTTGGCTGGCCCCAGGGCCCGGCGGAAGGTCCTGTGCAGTCTGAGCTCAGGAGCATCAGAAGCCCACTCTGAGCTACAGAAACGCGGCTTCAGGTCAGCGCCCTCCCTGGTGGCATGACCTGGGGCGAGACAGCTGAATCGCTTTCTCCCTGCCGGCTTCCTCTTCTGTTATTGGGGCCAATAAATTCTACCTCACTGGGTAACTCTGAGGATCACCTAATTAACCAAGTTTCCAACCAACTCTTTCATCCCTTCTCAAAGTATCTGCTGAGTGCCTACTGTGTGCCTTGAAGCTGCACTGCTGACAAGATGGTCCGGCCCCGACCAGCCAAGACTCAGAGCTGAGGGCTCACAAAGCTCATCTTTCAACACAGCCACGAGCAGGCAGATGCTCAGGAGGGGTGCTGGCTTGCACCAGGCTCACAGCAAGTCTGTGACAGAGCCAGAGGGGAAATCACACGTCCCGTCTCCCAGGGCATTACGCAGCCTATGAAAACCAGGGATCAGGAAAACCAAAGGGCACCAGGCCACGGCCCGCAGGGGTTTCTGAAGCTTCCTTGAAGGATGCACACAGAAATGGCCTCTGTTCTCATCCATTCAAAAGGTTCTGCTACGTACAAAGCATCGGCCGTGGTCAGGACAGGGATGGGAGATTCTAAGGTGGCACAAAAGGCCACAGGTGCTGCTGTTTTCGAGAAAGAAGAGAAAATCTGCATCGACAACACGATGAAGGGGCCTGAGCAGCCCTTGCCCTCTCCGGGGAGACGAGATGTGTCATCTTATCCTAAACAGGTGTGGCTGTGCCCTACAAGGCTGCTGGGAAGGCTGTCCCAGAGAAACAGCCCCTCTCGGGATACACAGAAAAGGCCGCTCATTCTCCTTGAAGCAAACTGTAATAATCCTGAGTGTCCCCGCCCCACCAGGGACAGCAGGCAGGCCGCGTGTGTGTGTGTGTGTGTGTGTGTGTGTGTGTGTGTGTCAGGGGGGTAGGGGGGTGAAAACATAACTGTTAGGGAAGAAAGCAAGGGGCAGGACACGGGGTCACCATGGCCCCCCTCCCCCCCTTTCTTCTTGCGTATCTATTTGTTTATTTTGGTGCTGGGGTGGTTGAACCCAGGGGCACGCTGCCTCCAAGCTACACCCCCCTGCCCTTTTTCACTTTATTTTGAAACGGTCTCGCTAAGTAGCTGAGGCTGGTCTCAAATCTGCGACCCTCCTGTCTCAGCCTCCCAAGTACTGGAATTACAGGTGTGTATCGCCACACCCAGCTATTAATATCTACACACAGACATGGACTAGAGTCTAAACAGTATGACCCGTGGTGTGTGGGGCTCAGGGAAGAGGAGCTGCCTTTTCAAGTTCCGCTTTAAGCTGGGCGTGGTGGCGCACGCTTGTGATCCCAGTACTTGGGAGGCTGAGACCTGAGGATCCAGGTTGGCAGCCAGCCTCAGCTACCTAGTGAGGCCCTCTGCAACTTAGTGAGACCCTGTTTCAAAATAAAGAATAAATAATACGGATGGGGATGTAGCTTGGAGGTAGAATGCCTCTGGGTTCAATCCTCAGTCACACACACACAAAGTTCTGCTTTATGTTTATAGATGCCTAGATCGCCCTGGAATCAGTGCAAATTGCTACTTTCAACATCACGAATCACACCCGGGATGGAATGAGTTTAACGGGAGCCGGCGGCGGGAGCGGAGCCTCACCGGGGGTGGTATTCATGTCCTGCTCCGTGGGGAGGGCGGAGGCCTTCAGGGTAGTGCTCTTGTTGGTGGCCGGCTGGCTGTCGTGTTCCACGCGGCAGGTGAACACTGCGTCCTCCCGGTGCACGGAGGAGTTCACCAGCAGCCAGCTCCTCTGGTTGAAGGTCCCGTCCTGGTTCTCCGTGAGGCTCCCGCCCGTTTCTGTCCGGGACATGTTTCCGTTCTCCAGCCAGGTCAGCTGCAGCTTCGGGGGGTAGAAGCTCTGCACCTGGCAGGTGATGTTCACCTGGTTCCCTGAGGGCAGCTGGGTGAGTTCCAAGGTGGGCGGAACTGAAACAGCACAGGCAGAAGCTGTGACCTCAGAGCACAGACAAGCCACGGGGCAGGGTGCGAGCTGAGCATGCAGTAGGCGCTCACACACTGAGTTTGCGCATGAATGCAATCACTAAGCACTAATGCAATCACTTGGCACCCCTAGGTGTTCGGGGACCCACAGCTCCGCTTAGGGTGAAAATGAGTGAAATCAACATTAGTGAAATCGTGGCATGCAGTTGGTATCAAAGAACTAGCAAGATAAATAAGTCACCAGCACAAACGGGCTTGGCTCTAGCAGGTGCTCAATAATGGTAGTTTTGGTAAATAAA
Source organism: Graphiurus murinus (assembly GCA_004027655.1). Classification (NCBI taxonomy): domain Eukaryota; kingdom Metazoa; phylum Chordata; class Mammalia; order Rodentia; family Gliridae; genus Graphiurus; species Graphiurus murinus. The sequence goes on along the minus strand of PVLC010046573.1, from coordinate 6,135 downwards.
CCCAACCCCCAGCAAGCGCTGCACCGTCACAGGGCAGGAGTGCTGTGCGCACGGGCCCGGGGAGCCGCAGGCTGTTGGGCGCGGGTGGGACTCGGGGCCAGCTACCTCGGATGGTGTCAGACAAGTTGGCGGTCCCTCGAAGAGGAGAGCCCTTCTGCAGGGTGACGTGGGCCACCTCGCAGATGACCTGAGAGCGGATGTCCCCGGGGGCCAGCACCACCTTGGCCGTGCTGGATACATTGTAGGAAACGTTTTTTTCCGCTGCCTCCACGCTGGTCTGGAAGTCGGGGAGCTGGCTCCCGTTTTTGAACCACTTCAGGGTGATGTTCCGGGGGGAGAAGCCGTGGGACTTGCAGGTGAAGCTCACCGTCTGCTCAGGTTCCGCCCTCTTCCCAGGGCCCGATACCACCGGGGGAGAGGGTTTGGCTACGAAGGAGCATTTACAGAAAAGAGGTGTGACTGTGAAGTCCGCCAGTGACAGCTGCGAGTGACAGTCAGAAGAACCTTCCTGGACACTCGTACTGGGTTTTGCGGGGCTAGGGCTCGCCACGGGCCCTCAAGCATGCTAAGCACACATTCTGCGACTGAGCTACGTGTCCAGCTGTTAACCCTCTTAATAAAGCTAGGAGGGCATGGACGGTCCTCAGCCTCCTGTCTCCTGTCTTGGAAGCCAAGACGCCTGCCCAGCCAGGGAGGGTGGGCAGCCCCGATGGAGTCCAGGCCTGAGACCAGAGCCCTCCTCTCTGCACCAGGTGATTGCCTTCAATCTGGGCCCAGGAAGAAAATGATTGACAGGCTTCACTGTCTGCATTAACTCTTCCTGGCTGGCCTCCCCTGGAACCTTGCCAGGGGGAGGCAAACGCAGGAGGACAGATGGCACCATGGCACCGCCAGGCAGGCCGGGACCCAGCCCAACCTAGCCGAGAGGTGTGTGGTGCGCACATGCCCGCTGCATCTGTGAAATGGGCGGCCGGTGAGGCTTAAGTGAGGCCCAGGGGGCATTCTGCTTTGGGTCAGACACAGCAGATGCTTCTCAAATAGGAACAGCACAGATCTAAGCTCGGCCCAAACAGACCTACTGTATCCAGAGCGCTCCCGGGAGCTAGTTATGAATTTACACCCTAGTGTCGCTTATTTCCACAAGTATGCTAGTAAGTCTAATTGGTGCCAAGACATGAATTTGAAAGGGAGAGGCTAAAAGGATATTTTTCTGAGTCTGGGGCTTTGCCCGGGGTCACTTTTGGGCTGGAAACAGAGCACCCAATGCTGAGGAAACCAAAGGTAGTCAAGCTCTTAACTGCTCATTAATTACAAGAGACGCAGACCCAGGCCCACCTCGCGGGCGCAACGCCTGCCCCCGAAAGCACACAGGGGGGAGTCAGAGGCAGTTGTGCCCGGTGGACGGGTCCTAATGGGGGCCTCCAGCACCCTCCGTAACAGTCTCCACACAGCAAAGACCATAAATGTGTGTATTTGTCCACGTGTAACTCGCTCCCTAACACCCACTCGACAGTCTGAGGTTACATAAAGAGGGTGTCACTTGAGTAAGTCAAGTGACCCAGGCACCAGCAGCAGATGGGTCCCTAAGGGGCGAGAGAGCACCGAGAAGCGGCAGGGCCGGCCTCTGCATTGGGGGATCCTGTGCTCAGATCCAACTGCAGTTGGAAAGAGATTTTTTGTACACTGCGTCTGTACTGAGTACGAACAACAGAGTTTCCCTTGTCATCGTTCCCTAAGCAATACGGTGTGACAACTATTTACGCAGCATTTACGCTGTATTGGGTTTTATAGATCACCTCCAGGTGATTTAGTGTGCAGGAGGGGGCGCATAGGTATACACAAATACTGCATGATTTTATAGGAGGGACCGGAGCATCCTTGGCTTTGGGTATCCTCGAGGGCCTGGAACCAGTCCCCCATGGCACTGCAGCTACACTGACAGAATTTGGGGTACTTGCTGCTGGCTCCTCCCTCTGTGCTCACTAGCCCCAGGAGGGGGGTCCGAATGACAGCTAAGGAGTGTCAGCCGAGGTTCGGAGAGGGTCGTGGCTGGCCAACGGCACACAGCAGGCTCACCGCACCCCACAGAAGTTGATGGATTTTTTTTTTTTTTTTTTGCAGTACTGGGGATGGAACCTGGGGGAATTCTACCTCCGAGCTACACCCTATTTGTTATTCTTTATTTTGAAACAGGGTCTCACTAAGTTGCAGAGGGCCTCACTAAGCAGCTGAGGCTGGCCTCGAACCCGGATCCTCCAGTCTCAGCCTCCCAAATGCCGGGATTACAAGTGTGCGCCATCATGCCCAGCAAGTTGATGGACTTTAACATCTCTATTATTTTTTATTTTAATTTACAGCCGTGCTGGAGATTGAACTCCGGGCCTTGCACACACTAGACAGTGCTGTACCGCCGAGCTGCACCCCAGGCCTCGTCTCTATTCCTGTCTTTACGAGCCTCAGTGCTGCCTTGTGTACAAAGTGGATAAAAACGCCGCCCTGGTAAGGTGACAGGTGAAGGAAAAACACAGCGGCTGGCATACAGTAGGTGCTTAATAAGTAACTCCTACGGCTGCTATCGGTACTACTTCTGAAACTGCCAGCGTTTTCTTTAGACAGCCAGAAGGCACAACAAACACAGTGGGAAACGCTGGACAAAGGTTCCGTCCTGTTCCTGCAGCTAGCTACCATGGAAAACCTGAAGGAGAAGCAGGGCAGAGCCCCAAAGCCGGCTCCTCCCCCTCTTCCCTGGAAAGCCCCCGGAAAAAGGCTGCAGAGGGCTGGGACGGCTGGCTGGGGCTCTGTGAAGGGAGGGGCAGGTTCCCGGGTGACCCCAGTCGTGCAGGAGGGAGGCTGTGGCCGCAGGGCAAGGGCTCTGGGGCTCCTGCGCCTGCTCAGACGCGGGCGTGTGTGGTGGAGGTTGTGCGTGGAGGCTGGGGGCCCAGCAGGCTCCCTGGACGGGGTCCCTGCCCTGCCACCGGCCTCAGAGAGCTGTGCCCACACCCCGAAAAGGGTTCTCCCACCGGGCCGGCCCCATGGAGGAGCAGCTTTGCCAGGGCAGGACACGGAGACCTGGGGTCATCAAGCCCTGGCTGTGCACAGAACCTTCCGGAGGAAGTAAAACCTTCGATGCCCAGCCACTCAGACCAACCAAAGCAGAATTGCTAGGGCAGCGTCTGCGTCTGGGGTTGTTTTCAGAGTTTCTCAGATGATTCCAAGGAGCAACAGATGGACAGTCACCCAACCTCACCCCCACGCCAGTGACCCTTGAGGCCTGGGGACAGAAAGCGACCTCTCCACAGTCACCCGGCCTTGGCCTGACACAAGTCCGGCGCTACTCTGAGCCCTGGTGTCACTGCCCCCTGCAGGCCTCCTGTGCTCTGTGGGGTGGGGGGGGGGGCGGTGTCACGGACAGGCACGGATGCTGAGGACACTGTGGGGACCGCCTTGTCTCAAGTCACAGGCTAGGATGTCTGTCCCCGGCCCTCTCTGGGTTCGGTCATCACCATGGCACCCCTCCCACTCACCAGGGCTCCGATCTCCCTGGAACCACACATAGGGGAAACTGAGGACTCGACGGAAGCCAGACCCTGCCCACGAGCACAGCCTCGGACCGCCAACCCCCTGGCTTACGAGGGTCTGTCCTTTAGCAGGCCCACGTCCTCAGCACCCCAGAAGGCCTGGTAGCCAAGGTGCTGGGGAGGGAGAGGGCCACGAGGAAGATGACCCTCCCACCCCTCCTTCCTCATGGGCCCTTTAGGCCCAGGGCATGGGGGAGAGGAGGAGTCACACACCGCGTCACACCTGAGCCACTCGCTAGCTGTGACTCCCTGGGTACGGGACACACCGTACGGGAACTTCAGGGTCTTTATCTGTGATACCTGCAACCTTAGGACGAAGCCACCATCCTGCCTTGTCCTAGGGGTTGTGAGGGGACTTGCTGTCACCACACCCTGGAGGGAAAACTGGTATTATCTTCATAAGTTAAAATGAACGCTATCTGACCTAGCAGGTGTCTGACGGGGGCCATCGCCCCCCGAGCAGGCGAAGCCTATACAGCGTTCTGCTCATTCAAGGTGGGGAACAACTCAAATATCCACAACGGGAGACCATGCGGTAAGTTATATTTCCAAATGTTGGCATCAGTGCAGCTGTTAACACAATGGAGGAAGTGGTGGGGCACTCTGTAATCCCAACTGGGAGGCTGAGACAGGAGGATCACGGGTTCAAGCAACTTAGCGAGACTCTCAGCAACCTAGCAAGACCCTGTTTTAAGACAAGAAATAAACAAGGCTGGGAAGGATAACTTGGAAGTTGAATTCCCCTAGGTTCAATCCCTACACACACGCACACACACACACACACACACACACACACACACACGAGCAATCCTCTATAGAATGATAGAGGATCTCACTAAGGAATGTTCGGCACGGGTTAAGTTTGGGGGAAGTTAGTGTCAACCGTAGACCAGCCTGGGTCTGAAGGAGAGGGGCTGGCCCTCCGGATGAAGAGCAGAACGGCTGGCTCCGCTTGGGTCCAGCTCAAGGAGCTTGTATCCAGCCACTACTGTGTCCCTGCCCCTCTGTGGAGACAGCGTCTAATGCCGGGCAGCAAGGAGCCTGGCCCAGAACCAGTCTGTGTTCTGGTCCTGACCGGGCATAACTGACCCTGTGACTGTGGGCAGGGTCCTCACAGTGTCTGGGCCTCGGGCTCCCTGTCAGGGCTGGGGAGGGGTCTACAGGCCCTTTGGATGCTGATGATCCTGGACGCAGGAGTCTGCAAGAGGATCTGGGCCTCTGGCAGGAATCCTGAGTGGGCATTTTGTTTTTTGGGTTTTTTTTAGGTACTGGGGATTGAACGCAGGGGCATTCTACCTCTGAGCTACACCCCCAGTCCTATTTTTTATTCTTTATTTTGAAACAGGGTCTCACTAAGTTGCAGGCGGCCTCACTAAGTAGCTGAAGCTGGCCTCGAACCTGGATCCTCCGGTCTCAGCCTCCCTAATGCTGGGATTACAAGCATGTGCAGCCACGCCCAGCTAGGTGAGCATCTTTGGTGCTTCGACTGGGAATCCTGTCACGCACACAGGGGCCGTCATGGGTGGAGGACCCAGCTCTGCCCAGAGCCTGCGGAGCCTGTGAGAGCCGGCCCCTGGCACGCTAGGGCTTTACAGACAGACCCAGGGCAAAGGCCTGACCTCCTGTCAGCTCCGCCACCCAGGGCTCCCAGAGCCAGCGGGAACTTGAGCCTGTCGGGAATTTTCTGGGTGTGCTCTTTCTTTTTTTCCCTTCCTCCCTCCTTCCCTTCCTTCCTTTCTTTTTTGTGGTGCTGAGGATTAAACCCTGGGGCATTCTACCTCCCCACTATACCTCCAGCCCTTTTTATTTTTTATCTTGAAACAAGGTCTTGCTAGGATGCTGAGTGCCTCACTAAGTTGCTGAGGCTGGCCTCGAACCTGCGATCCTCCTGCTTTAGCCTCCCAAGTACAGGCATGCGCCACCATGCTCCACCAAGGTGTGCTATTTTTGAAGAGCAAATAAGCCAAACAAGCCTTACCCCTGCCCTTCCCCGAGGGAGGACAGGAACACATGGTGGGAGAGGAGCTCTGACCTGGGCTGCCCCCGCTGTCTCTGTGGCATCCACAGCGGAGCCTGGCACACATGGCCCTCGGTGCTGGTGGCACAGACAGCCACCGAGGTCTGGCCCTGGGACTGGGCACGTGGCTCACGCCATTAGAGATCTCGTCTGTGGAGGCCGGGGCTGGGCCTCGGGAACAGCAGGACCTCTGTGGGCCTCAGCCTCCCTGAGCCCTAGGGTGACACTGCTCAGGACCTGCTCAAGCCGCTCCTGGAGGAGAGGGCGTGTCCTCTCCTGTCCCCCCGGGTCAGGGGTGCGGACCAGGCCGTACTCACCGCGCACAGACAGCTCGGTGCCCGATCCGGACCGATACTCCTTGTCTTCGCCGGTCCCCTTCTGGAACTTCACGCAGTAGTAGGTGCCAGCGTCTTCCGGGGTGACGTTGCTGATGCGGATGGAGAAGTCCGGGTTGCCTCTCTTTGTGGCGTCTGAGGCATTCGTGACTCGGGGAAAGTAGCCTCCTTTGAATGTGTAGATCATCTCCCGGCCCTGCCCTTC
>PVLC010046572.1:0-11551 GCA_004027655.1 Graphiurus murinus | reverse complement strand
TCCAGGTTCGCAGCCAGCCTCAGCTACCTAGTAAGGCCTTCCGCAACTTAGTGAGACCCCGTTTCAAAATAAAGAATAAAAAAATAGGACTGGGGGTGTAGCTCAGAGGTAGAATGCCACTAGGCTCAATCCCCAGTACTGCAAAAAAAATAAAAATAAAAATAAAAAGAGACTTGTTTTGCAGTCTAATATATGGTCTATACTAGAGAAAGTTCCATGAACTGATGGGGAAAAAATGTATATTCTGTAGCTGTAGGATGAAACGTCTACATATGTCTGTTAAGTTCATCTGCCATAGTAAATTTAAACTCTGATGTTTCATTGTTGATTTTGGGAGAGTCTGGATGGTCTCTCCATTTGGTGAAAGTGGGACGTTGAAATTCCCCATTGTTTGTTTGCTTATTGTTGTACTAAGGATGGAACCCAGGGGCATTCTACCTCTGAGCTAAACCCTCAGCCTTATTTTATTAATTTGAAAACACGATCTTACTAAGTTGTGGAGGGCCTCGCTAAGTTGCCAGGACAGACCTCGATGCTGTGATTCCCCTGTCTCAGCCTCCCAGGTACTGGGATTACAAGCGTGCGCCACCACGCCCAGCTTAAGAGTGTTCATTTTATAAAACTGGGTGTTCTGACATTCGGTGCATATAGATTTAGAATTGTTATATCTTCTTGTTGAACTGATCCATTACTCATTATATAGAAGCCTTTTTGTCTCTTCTTACAGTTTTTGTTTTAAACTCTGTTTTGTCAGATATTAGTACAACTGCTCCTCCTGGATTGAGCTCCCCATTTGCCTGGAATGTAACTTACATCCTTTCACTCTCAGTCTACGTGAGTTTACTGGTGAAGTGACTTTCTTATAAGCAGCATAGTATTTTTGTTTTTATTTTCATTCAACCAGTATGTATCTTTTTTCTTTTCTTTTTTTTAACTAGGCATTGGACCCAGGGCCTCACCCATGTTAGGCAATTGCCCTGCCACTGAGCTACCCCTCCAGCCATTTTATTTTGTGTGGGACTGTGGATGGAACCCAGGGGCCTTCCACCTCCAAGCCCTTTATTTTTTTATTTTTTGTTTTGAAATAGGGTCTGGCTAAGTTGTTAAGAGCCTCACTAAATTTCTGAGGCTGGATTTGAACCTGTGATCCTTCTGTCTCAGCCTCCCAAGTACTGGGATTACAGACATGCACCACCACACCCGGCCCCCAGTCTTTTTCAAATTTTATTTTGAGATAGAGTCTCACTAAATTGTCCAAGCTGGCCTTGAATTTACAATCTTCCTTCCTCAGCCTACCTAGTAGTTGGGATTACAGGCATGTGCTATTACACTCAGCTTGTCTGTATCTTTTCCTTAAAGAATTTAGTCCAAGCTGGGTGTGGTGGCACATGCCCGTAATCCCAGTTCTTGGGAGGCTGAAACTGTAGGATTACAGGTTTGAAGCCAGCCTCAGCAAATTAGTGAGACCCTGTTTCCAAATAAAAAATAAATGCCCCGGGTTCAATCCCCAGTACTACATACACACACACACACACACACACACACACACACACACACACACGAACACAAGCAATAAGAAATGCTGGTGAAGATGTAGGGAAATAGGAACTTTGTGGGGGGGGGGGCTGGGGATACTAGGGACTGAACCCAGAGAGGCATTTTACCTCTGAGCTACACCCCCAACCCTATTTTATTTTTAGTTCTATTTGGAAACAGGGTCTTGTTAGGCTGATGAGTCTCACAACTTGCTGAGGCTGTCCTTGAGCCTGTGATCCTCCTATCTCAGCCTCCCAAGTACTGAGATTACAAATGTGTGCTACCAGGCCCGAAATGGGAACTTTTATACATTTTATACATTGTTGGTGGGACTGCAAAGTAGTGCAGCTGCTATAGAGATTGGTGTGGAGATTTCTCAGAAAATTGGGAATGGAACCATCATATGACACAGCAATACTACTCCTGGGCATTTTCCAAGGGAATTAAAGTCAGAATGTTAGTGATACGTGCATACCTATATTTATAGCAGAACAATTCACAATAGCCAAATTATGGAACAAGCTTAGGTGTCTGTCAACAGATGAATGAATCACAAAACTGTGGTATGTACACACAATGGAATTTTACTTAGCCATAAAGAACAAATTTATGTCATTTGCCAGAAAATGGATGGAACTTGAGAATATTATGCTAAGCAACATTAGCCAGTCTCAGAAAGTGAATAGTTGTGTTTTTCTCTCATATGTGGAAGCTTGATAGAAATTGGAAAACAAAAGAGCCCTCAGATAAAGGAACAGACTCCAATGGAAAAATAGATGAAGGGGTTTTAGAGGAGAGAGGAGGAAAGATAGAGATGTAAAGAAGATGGCACAAACCTGTAATCCCAGTACTTGGGAGGCTGAGACAGGAGGATCACAGGTTCATGACCAGCCTCAGCTACTTATCAAGGCCCTCCATAACTTAGACTCTGTTTCAAAATAAAAATAAAATAGGGCTGGTTGTGTAGCTCAGAGGTAGAATGAATGCCCTTGGGTTCAATTCCCAGTAGCACACAAATGAAACAAAATAAAAGAAGATAACAGTTTAAATAATGTTATGTGTGTATATGAAATTACCAACACTAATCTCAGTGATATGTATGGGGAAGGGGCGAGGGGGTGGGATCAGGGAAAATGCACCAAGCGTGTGTGCTTGTATATTCTTATCACTCTACACCTCAGTGGGATGGAAAATTAAAATGCACCAATAAGCCAGGAGGTGTACACCTGTACACCTGCAATCCCATACCTGGGAGGCTGGGACAGGAAGATCGCGGGTTCAAGGCTAGCCTCAGCAACATAGTGAGACTCTCAGCAACCTAGACAGATCCTGTTTCAAAACAAAAAATAAAAGGGGCTGAATGTGTAACTCAGAGGTAGACTGTCCCTGGGTTCAATCCAGCACCACCAAAAAAAAAAAAAAAAAAAAAAAGTGGTGTTTGTTCATTTAATAGTATCTCAAAGATCTCAAATGTTTTTTATTTATTTCTTTCCTTTCTTCTTTTCCTTTCCTTTCCTTCCCTTCCTATACCTCTCCTCCCCTTCTTTCTCTGCCTGCCTGCCTGACTTCCTTCCTTCCTCTCTTCTTTCTTCTTTCCTGGGATATTTCAAAAGTCCTATCTTCAAGTTCAGGTACTCTTTCTTTGCTAATATGCTCTGTTGTTTAGGCTTTCATCTGTATTTCATTGTTCTTTGAGGTGTCAGGAATAAAACCCCAGGGCCTTGCACATGATCAGTAAGTGCTGTACCACTGAGCTATACCCCCAGTCCTTCAACTGTATTCTTTATTTGACTTATTGAGCTCTTCATTTCCAAAATTTGTTTGGTTGTTTTTCAAAATCTCTCTTTGATTAATTTCTCATTCATATCTTGTATTGGCTTCCAAATTTCATTTAACTGTTTATCTGCATTCTCTTGAATCTCATTGAGTTTTTTTTCTAATCATTCATTTAAATTATTTTATTGTTAATTTGTATACAGGATCTTTCTATGTTGCCCAGGTTAGCCTTGAACTCAATAATCCTTCTGTCTCAGCCTCCAGAGTAGCTGGGATTCCAGGCATGGGCCACTGCACTCAGTTTCAGCTTAATTTTTTTTTTTTTTCCTTTTTTGTGGTACTGTGGATTGAACCCAGGGGCTACCTCTGAGCTACACCTCCAGCCCTATTTTATTTTTTATTTTGAAGCAGGGTCTCACTAAGTTACAGACAGCCTTACTAAGTAGCTGAGGTTGGCTGCGAACCTTGGATCCTCCTGTCTCAGCTTCCCAAGTACTGGGATTACAAACATGTGCCACCATGTCTGGCTTGTTTGTTTGTTTATTTATTTATTTGGTACTAGAGATTGAACTCAGGGGCATTCTACCTCCCAGCTATACCTCCAGCTCTGTTTTATTACTTATTTTGAAACAGGGTCTCACTAAGTTGCAGAGGGTCTCACAAGTAGCTGAGGCTGGTCAGGAACCTGTGATCCTCCCAAGTACTCCCAAGTACTGGGATTAAAATTGTATGCCGTCATGCCTGGCTGAAGCATTCTACCTCTGAATACACCCCATCCTTATTTTATTTTTTATTTTGAAACAGAGTCTCATTAAATTGTTGAAGCTGCCCTTGAAACTGCAATCCTCCTGTTTTAGCTTCCCACATACTGGAATTATAGGCATGAACCACCATGTTTGGCATCATTTTAAAAAATTCTCTATCAAGTATTCGATCCATTTCAATTTCTTTGAAATCTGTTATAAGGTATTTTGTTCTCTTCAAGGTGTCCTATGCCCTGGGTTTTTTGCATCTACCCGTGCTTCTACATTGAGAGTTGTACATCTGGTGGATCAGGTATCTCTACCAGTTCTGCGGGGTGGCCTTTTTTGCAGTGGCTTCCTCCTGAAGATGTGTCTGGCTTTGATTCTAGCGGGGCACTGGAGTGTAGTCTGCCTGTAGCTTCTTTGGCTTTAATGACTTCGGGCACAGCGTACACCATATACGGTGACAGCATCCTTGAGTCTCGGTCACTGTGCTGGACCAGATCAGATTCACCAGTGCAGAGCAATAGGGCTGGACTGTGCAGGGCCTTCTGAACTCTAGTCAGCTCCTCACTACAGTACTGTCTCAGCATTCTCACTGCCACAATCCAAAGCAACTGACCACACAACTTAAGAGGAAGATTGATTTGCTCAGTTTCTTGGAGACTCTGGTCCAGGGTCTGGAGCACAGGGCACAGTGGCAGGAAGTGGAGAGAGGGAGACAGCGAGGCTCTGTGGGAAGCAGAGAGGTGAGCAAGCCAGGGGAGTGCAAGGCACAAGGGCAATCCCGCAGGCCACACCCCATATTACAGTCCTCAGGACCTAACTGTATCAACCCTGAACTCTTCAGAGGACATCTGTATCTGACCATAACAAGTACCATGGGAGATGATGGGAGTTCCTTTTCCAAAACAAGGACCCCGTGATATCAGGTTTCTGACCCCCGTGGGCAGAGAGCCCGTGAGGATGACACTGATCTAGGCTTGCTGGCATCAGGGTGTCTGGGATTCTCACATTCAGCCTCCCTCTCCCTGGCTGTGGTGGCAGATGCTGTGGGATTTTGTTCTGCCTGGGCTGTTGTCCCAGGTCTCAGACTCTAATAAGGTCCCAGCCTCTCTCTTGCTGATTTCCAGTGTTTTTTCCACTTTGGTTCATTGTGGAAGAGGTCAGGGCTGATCACCTCTATCCTGCCATCTCTTTCACTGCTCTTCTTTGTGATGTGTTAAGAGCTAATATTATAGTCAGGAGGCAGAAAAAGATTTAAAGATCACTTTCAAATATATTTAACTTCCTGTTATGCTATATAGAAGTATAAAACTGATGGATAAGGATCTGAATTGTACTTATGTTATGCTAAATATTATGATTATAGACATACTAAAAAAGCTTATCTAGACCTCCACTGACCAAAGCATGTGCTCCCATGTTTGTTTGTTTTTTTAAACCCAAGATGTCACACATGTTAAGCAAATCTTTTTGTGTGTGTGTAGTATTGGGGATTGAACCCAGGGGCATTCTATCTCCAAGCTACACTCCCAGCCCGTGTTTCTATTCTTTCATTTTTTGAAACAGGGCCTCACTAACTAGTCCAGGCCGGCCAAGAACCTGCTATCTTCCTGTCTCAGCCTCCCAACTACTGGGATTACAAACATGCGCCACCATGCTGGGCTTAAAGCAAATGCTTTATAGCAGAGCTACACCCTTAATCCCAACAGTGGCGTTTAAAGGATATATAAATCTAGAGTAATGCTTTTAATAAAATTCTTAAGTATTTTCTCTTTGGTCTTTTCTTAAAACAGAAGATACACAATGATTTGAAGGCACATATAAGTGTTTACTACAGCCAGGTGTGGTGGCACATGCCTGTAATCCCTGTACTTGGGAGGCTAAGAAAGGATCATAGGTCACAACCAGCCTCAGAAACTCAGTGAGACCCTGTTTCAAAATACAAAAATAAAAAATAAAGAGGGCTGGGATACAGCTTGGAGGTAGAAAGCCCCTGGGTTCAATTACCAGTAGGTATGTATTTTATTTTTTCGTGGTACTGGGGATTGAACCCAGGAGCAGTCTACTTCCAAGCTACATCCCAGCCCTATTTTATTCTTTATTTTGAATTAGGGTTTCACTAAGTTGTGGAGGGCATTATATTGCTGAGGCTGACTGTAAAACTGCAATCCTCCTATCTCCATCTCCTAAGTAATGGGATTACAAGTGTGCACCACCATGCCTGGCTATAAATACATTTTAAATAGGGCTGGGGGTGTGGCTTGGAGGTAGAGTACCACTGGATGCCATCCCCAATACAAAAAAAAAAGTTTACTACATCCATATATATGTCTTCTATGTATAATATAATATGCAGGTAGAAAGTGGTGGTTTAGATTTCCTTTAAATCTAGTGCTAATTATTGGTAGAAACTTTTTTGGTTGGTAGGCTTTCTTTTTTTTTTTAATTTTTTTTAAAAATTTATTATTATAATTTTTTTTTAGCATGGATTTTTATACATTTCTTGGGTACAACAGGGTTAATTACACATTTTTGTTGGGTACAAGCTAGTACAGGTAAAGACATCCATGCACATATTTCTCATTAACCCTAGAAAAAGTCTTCTTTTGACAGTAGCCATTAAGGGATAATTACAAGCAAGGTGAGGAATGGGGTTAATAAAATTCAGTTTTCATTTTGCTGTTATTAATTTCATTTTATTTTGTGGGGATTTTTTTCCCCTCTGATACAGCTGAGCAAAATTTTAAATGTAATATGCAGGTAGAAGATACACATAACATTAAACCCCGCTTGCATTTACATTGAACTCCCACCTTGTCCGTGGTTTAACTTTCCTGTTACTTAAGGTCAACCAGTTAAAAAAAAAAAAAAAGTACAGCACAATAAGATATTTTGAGACCACATTCACATAACTTTTATTATAGTATAGTTATAATTGTCCTATCTTATTGCTTTACCTAATTTATACACTTGATCGTATGTATGTATGTATGTATGTATAGGAAAAAAACAGTATACTTGGGGTTCAGTACTATCTGCCATTTCAGGCACTGACTTGGGGGGTCTTGGAACATAACCCCCTCACACAAGGGAGGACTATTATATATCCATTTCTATTTAATGTATCATCTTCAGGATAACTTATTTAAAGGCTATGATCATTTTCTACTGGCTGTAGGTAAAAGATTCTACCCAGAGTGGCAGTAATTTTATTGATTTGAATGACTGAAACTTTTTTTTTTTTTTTTGCAGTACTGGGGATGGAACCCAGGGGCATTCTATCTCCAAGCTACATCCCCAGCCCTAATTTTTATTCTTTATTTTGAAACAGGGTCTCACTAAGTTGCGGAGAGCCTCACTAAGTAGCTGAGGCTGGCTGTGGACCCGGATCCTCCTGTCTCAGACTCCCAAGTACTAGGATTACAAGAGTGCGCCACCACGCCTGGTGACTGAAACTTTCAAGCAAGGGAAAATTTGCTGTGAGAATTCTTTGCTTTTTTGGGAGAAGAATTTCAAGTGTTTAGTAGGAATTCTGTTACTTTATATACCCTCAAAATACCAGGCATGTACATATAGAGGCTTTGTCTTCTTGCCAGACACAGATTCAATTAGTTCTTCAAACACTGTAGTCATGGCAATATTTTATTTGGGAAACTGAAACAAAAACAGAATTGCTCAATTCAATTTCTGCCACTAATAGACATTTCAACTGCCAATATCAATTTCTTGCAGAGCCAAACTGTAGGAGAAAGCTGTAGTATCAAGGCAACAAAAGAAATTTGCATTTTTAATATACTATAGTAGTTCTCACAGTGACATAATTTGCAATTATAAGCAACATTTTATGCCTCCCTATCTTGTCTGAGATCTTGTACCTAACAATCTGATCATATATTCTATGTTAGAAGTTGTTAATTTTCATTCTTCCACCAAAAAGCATACTTTTATTCATAGGAAAGTGATTTAAATACTTTTTTAAAAAAGGGCATATTTTCTAAGAAGTTCATTTTTCTTCCAAAATGTGCTTAAAAATCACTACTTTTCCCAGGAAAAGAAAATCACTGACCTATAATAATAGGATCATAATATCCCTTATTTGATATCATTAATTTTTAATATCTTGAGATGACCTTAACTCATTATCTGAAAGAGAACTAATCATCTTGATTTACCTTAAAAGTATTTTACTAGCCAGATACTGAATACTGTTAATTTTGTTATACACTGATTTTAGTCTGATTTGAAAGGATCCTAACAAAATGATAAAAGTTCAGATTTCTGATCTGAACTCTACAAGCTGTTTGGCCAGTCAAGTTGGAGACATTCATTTACACATTTTTATTCTGTACTTAAACTATGTAGTTATGTGCAGTTTATCAAGACAAAGAGTAAAGACGAGGCAGTTTCATGTCAGCACTGCCACCCAGATTGTGGGCAGTATCACACTTCTTTCATTCTCCAGAACTACTCTAGAGCCAGCTGTCAGCACTGGCAAGTTGTTGCTCATGATATAAACAAGAACACATATGTAGTCAGAGATGGGCACATGTCTGAGGAGTTCCTTAAACTGGTTTAAAAAAAGACTGGGGGGAAAGCCCACAAAACAAGACTAAAACAACATGTTACTCAGCTTAGAAAGTAAAACTAGGAATGGTTTTCATTTTAGCATCTTAAAAACAGATCTAAAGTTTACAGGCAGATAAAGGCAGTATTATTTTTCCTATAAGGAACTGGAGCTGTAGGTTACTGATGCATGTGTAAATTTTCCCATTTATCATCAAGTGAGAGTGCTCTCAAAGCTGTCCTGGGGTCCAGGTCTATGTAAGGAAGATAATCAGGCCAGCCTCTGCTCAGCCTCACTTCTCATTTTATTTGAGTATGACTCACTTGAATGAATTTTCTGAAGTGTTATTTAGCAGATCACATCAGCAGAATGGTACCTTCAGATTTGGCAGATGCTCTTACTGTATGGAAATTATAAATGGCATAGCTGACCTTCTCTTGGCCCCTTCCTCATGGGCATTATACATGTTAGAGTCAGTAATATTTCTTTCTCCTCTGTGTGTGTGTGTGTGTGTGTGTGTGTACATAAAAACATTTAAGAATTATATGAAGTTGTACTTTACATGAAACAGAACTATGAAGATTTCCTAAGTACTAAATACACAGAAAAAATGCATGCAGAATAAGCCCAGTAAAGTACAGAGCCTAGATAGATAGATAATTTTATTTAGTTTGCATTTCCTGTAGGATAGTAACACGTCTTTTCCTACCTACAGGCAAAATATATTTTCAAAAATTTAGATACTGCCCACTGCATTAAATTTAAATTAAAATGCTCCCTATGTATATAGTGAAAGCACAAAAAAAAAAAAAAAAAAAAAAACTTACAACACATTCCATTTAATATATCAAAAATGTTTCCAAGGCAACATTATTAAAATGATTATACCACAGTCTCTAAAATAACATCAAGCTCTAAGAAGAGGTACAGAGGGCAGGAAGCACCATCCAGTCCCGGGCTCAGGTGCTCTTCTTTTCTTCACCCAGCAAATTCACGGTAGCTTTCTTGGCTATTAAGAGGAAAAGACAATTTTATCAAATCTTTTTGTAACATAAGCGCTGTACCTACGCAGCTGCTAGACAACAAGACATGGACAAGGCACCTCTTCAGAGCACAAATCCTAAAGACTTGAGCAAAGTTCCTGGAGGCCACCTAGCCTCACCTCTGGTGTTACTGTGTCGTCTAAACACCCTCCGTCCTCCTCTAAGCATCAAAAAAAGCAGAGACTCCTTTCAAGTAGTGTTCTCTTGTATAATCAAATTCCAGTTTGCATTGGTGCTTGTCTTAAGATTTCACTACATATCAATCTGATGAATGCTAAGTTGTGATATCTATCCCATGGTGACAAAAATCAGAAAGTCCCCATTCTACCACTAGGAATATATATATACGCTCACTGTACCACTATTCCCTCCTGTGATGGAAGCGGATGGAATGTATTGTAAGAACCAGCACGGTGTGTGATGGAGGGCAGGGGAAGGCAGTTTGGAAGCCTCCAGTGAGAGTCTCAAACTGCAGCTGTTTTTGGTAGAGTCCAGGAGTCCCTCTTTGTCCACCAGCTGCCTGACAGTTGCTCCTCTTTACTCAATTAAAATTGCACACCAGCCAGCCAGGTGCAGTGGTGCATGCCTGTAATCCCAGTACTTAGGAATCTGAGATAGGATCGCGGGTTTATGGCTGGCCTCAGAAACTTAGGCCCTCAGCAACTTAGTGAGATCCTGTTTCAAAATAAAATAGGGGTAGGGGTGTAGCTCAGAGGTGGAATTCCCCTAGGTTTAATCATTACATACCACCAAAACACACACACAAAATAATGCAAACAAAAGCTAAGTGGCCCACACTTGTAATCCCAGCACTTGGGAGACAGACAGGAGGATTGTGGGTTCAAGATCAGCCTCAGCAACTAAGCAAGACCCTGTTACAAAATTAAATTGGGCTAGGGGTATAGTTCAAGAGGAAGAATGCCCCTGGGTTCAATCTCGGTTGCAGATCTTTTTTTTTTTTTTTTTGGTACTGGGGGTTGAACTCGGGCATTCTACCTCCGAGCTACACCCCTAGCCCTATTTTCTATTCTTTATTTTAAAACAGGGTCTCACTAAGTTGTGGAGGGACTCACTAAGCAGCTGAGGCTGGCCACGAACCCGGATCCTCCAATCTCAGCCTCCCAAATGCTGGGATTACAAGCGTGCGCCACCACGCCCGGCTCCCTGGGTTCAATCTCTAGTACCTAAATAAATTTGCAAACCAAAGTTAACAAGAAGGAATTGGAGCCTCTTTCTTAACAGCCCTATGTAAAAAATCTTTTGAATCTAGAAGCTCTGAGAAAAGTCTAAAATGTGTCAGCATGTAAGTTTCCCTTATTTTATATTTATTTGTTTTTAGTACTAGGGATTGAGCATTGAACTCAGGGGCATTCTACCTCTGAGCTACACCCCCAGTCCTATTTTTTATTCTTTATTTTGAAACAGGGTCTCACTAAGTTGCGAAGAGCCTCACTAGGTAGCTGAGGCTGACCGTGAACCCGGATCCTCCTGTCTCAGCCTCCCAAGTACTGGGATTACAAGCGTGCGCCACCACGCCCAGCTAGTTTCCCTTATTTTAATTCTGTGTGTCTGTCTCTCTCTCTCTCTTTACTAGAGATTGAACCCAGGGATGTTCTACCTCTGAGCTACATCTCTAGATCTATATTTTATACTTTATTTTCAAGCAGGATCTCACTAAGTTGTGGAGGGCCTCAGTAAGTAGCTGAGACTGGCCACAAACCTGCAATCCTCCTGTCTCAGCCTCCCAACTACTGGGATTACAAGCATGTGCCACCATACCCAGCTATTTGTTTTTTATTTTGAAACAGGATCTAATTAAATTAATGTGTGTTCTTCAAACCTGCGATCCTCCTGTCTCAACCTCCCAAGTACTAATATTACAG
>PVLC010046571.1:0-11377 GCA_004027655.1 Graphiurus murinus | reverse complement strand
AAAAAAACAAAAACAAAAAAAAAAACAAAAAATAAAAATAAATAAAAAATAAAATAGGACTGGGAGTGTGGCTAGGAGGTAGAATACCCCTGGGTTCAATCCCCAGTATCACACACACAGATACACACACACACATACACACTTTAAGTTAAATTGGCCTCCCTTCAACAAATACTTAGACGTGATTCTTTCTCTTACCCTCGAATATGCTCCCACCACTGTTTTATCAAAGTGTAGTTCACATGACATAGAATTCACCACACACAGGAGGGAAGCAGGGGCTGTTCATCCAGAGCTGCTGCAGCAAGGGAGCCGGTGCCATCCCTGCATGTGCCTGTCAGAGGGGCAAGATGGCTTTGCAGGGGACAGGGAGGCCCCGGTGAGCCCTGCTGGAGGCTCTGGCCTGGGGAACCACTGGGCTTGCTAGAAACCGCCCATCCAGAATGACTGGCTAAGGAGCGTATTTGGCTTTCTCTGGTTGGTACTAAACTGAAAGTGGGGACAAACATTAAGGAAGCTGCCAGTTAATAATCAAGTCCTGAGCCGGGTGTGGTGGTGCATGCTTGTAATCCCAGGGAGGGAGGCTGAGACCGGAGGATCACAGGTCCACAGCCAGCCTCAGCTACTTAATGAGGCCCTCTGCAACTTAGTGAGACCTTGTTTCAAAATAAAGAATAAAAAATAGAACTGGAGGTATAGCTTGGGGGTAGGATGCCCCTGGGTTCAATCTCCAGTGCCACCAAAAAAAAAAAAAAATCAAGTCCTTCCCATTTAGGGCTCCTACAGAAGTTATTGTTGAACTTCCTGGATTGTCACTAAAGGTAGCATCTGGCTTCCTATGAGTAATGACAGCAGGTGGCTTCCTGGGCTGGTGACTCGAATAGGGGTTGGTGTCCTGAGCAGGCAGCTGCAGGTGGAGGTCAGCCTTTAGCTATCTAAAAGGTCTCTCATTGGCTTCACCCCTGCAGGACCCCCTCCCCGAGCACAGGGGCTGACCTGGGCACCAGCCTGGGAGGGGAGGCCATGGTCAGGTGGGACCCTCCTCAGTCCCCGTACAGGGTCTCACAAACAGGCATGACTCTTCCAACCACTAAGAAAAGTGTGACTTTGCCAAAGTCACCCCCTAAAGTCAGCAATCTTCGATTTGAAGCATGCGCTTCTCTGTTAGATTTGGGTTTGTATGAGGCAGGCCCCAAAAGTCTGGCCAGCTCAGCACACATTCTAGAAGAGGTTCCAGAAAAGACAAGGAGCTGGCCAGAATCTGGGAATGAGAGCAAGGTCTAGAGACAGGGACTTTCTAGACGGGCACCAGTTGTTCTGAGAATTGTGTGAATTCAGAATTTCAACATTTATACCAGATGAGGGGGAAATGCCCATCAGGTGACATTTATTTTTATGTATGTATGTATGTGTGTATATATGTATGTATTGTACTGGGGATTGAACCCAGGGGCATTCTACCTCCGAGCTATACCCCCAGCCCTATTTTTTATTCTTTATTTTGAAACAGGGTCTCACTAAGTTGCAGAGTACCTCACTAGGTAGCTGAGTCTGGCTGCGAACCCGGATCCTCCAGTCTCAGCCTCCCAAATGCTGGGATTGCAAGCGTATGCCACCACACCCAGCTCCCAGCCCTATTTTTTATTCTTTATTTTGAAACAGGGTTTCACTAAGTTGGTGAGGGCCTCACTAAGTAGCTGAGGCTGGCTGAGAACCTCTGATCTTCCTGTCTCAGCCTCCCAAGCGCTGGGATTAAAAGAGTACGCCACCACACCCGGCTCTCAAAAATTTTTTAAGAGGTATAAAGCCCATACGTTCAATCTCCAGTACAAATCAATAAAATAAAATGAACAAGTCACTAGCAAAAGTGTTTCTCTGCTAGGAGTTACTGGGTAGAGGAGTACTGGATCCAGTTGGTTTTACCTTTTGCATTAAGAGACTATTGTTAAGTTTAGGTATAAGAAATTTGTGTGTTGTTTCTCTCTGTTTAAAATACTCTTCCAGAGCCGGGCGTGGTGGCGCACACTTGTAATCCCAGCATTTGGGAGGCTAAGACCGGAGGATCTGGGTTCGAGGCCAGCCTCAGCTACCTAGTGAGGCACTCCGCAACTTAGTGAGACTCTGTTTCAAAATAAAGAATAAAAAATAGGGCTGGGGGTATAGCTCAGAGGTAGAATGCCCCTGAGTTCAATCCCCAGTACCGCAAAAAAATAAAATAAAATAAAATAAAATACTCTTCCATGCCAGGCGTGGTGGCGCACGCTTGTAATCCCAGCACTTGGGAGGCTGAGACCGGAGGATCTGGGTTTGCGGCCAGCCTCAGCTACCTAGTGAGGCACTCTGCAACTTAGTGAGACCCTATTTCAAAATAAAGAATAAAAGGGGGTGTAGCTCAAAGGTAGAATGCCCCTGAGTTCAATTCCCAATACTAAAAAAAAAAAAAAAAAAATACCCTTCCTGCCAGGAGGATCTGGCTATTTTAATTTTTTGCCCTTTTGATTTATTTTTAAACAGGGTCTCACTAAGTTGCTAAGGCTGGCTTTGAACCTACATTTTTCTGTCTCTGCCTCCCAAATACAACCAAAAAAAGAAAAAAGGAGAGAAGGAAGGAAGGAAAGGTTAAAAGAAAAAAAAAAAAAGGAGACATAAAGGAAGGAGAAGGAATTTTTTTTTTTTTTTTTTTTTTTTTGCAGTACTGGGAATTGAACCTAGGGGCATTCTACCTCCAAGCTACACCCCCAGTCCTATTTTTTATTCTTTATTTTGAAACAGAGTCTCACTAAGTTGCAGAGTGCCTCACTAGATAGGTGAGGCTGGCGGCGAACCCGGATCCTCCGGTCTCAGCCTCCCAAGTACTAGGATTACAAGCGTGCACCATGATGCCCTACTAAGATTGCAGTTTTGAGACCAGCCTCAGCAACATAGCAAGACTCCCAGCAACTCAGCAAGACCCTGTCTCAAAACAAAAATAAAAAGGACTGGGGATGTAGCTCAGAGTAGAATGCCCCTAGGTTCAATCCTCAAGTACTCTCCCCATTGATAATCATCCCTTCCCAAATGGTGAGATGGTGAGAGCAGTACTTTCTTTCTTCATTCATCCATTCATTTTTGCAGTACGGGGGTTTAAACCCAGAGGCATTCTACCTCCGAGTTACATCCCCAGGCCTATTTTTTATTCTTTATTTTTATTTTATTTTTTCTTTTCTTTTTTTTTTTTTTTGCGGTACTAGGAGTGGAACCCAGAGGCATTCTACCTCCAAACTACACCCCCAGTCCTATTTTTTATTCTTTATTTTGAAAAAGAGTCTCACTAAATTGTGGAGGGCCTCACTAAATAGCTGAGGCTGGCCACGTACCCCAATTCTCCGGTCTCAGCCTCCCAAATGCTGAGATTACAAGCGTGTGTCACCACACGCGGCTATTCTTTATTTTTGAAATAGGATCTCACTAAATTGCAGAGGGTCTCACTCACTAAGTAGCTGAGGCTGGCCACGAACCTGCTATCCTCCTGTCTCAGCCTCCCAAGTACTGGGATTACAAGCATATGCTACCACACCCAGCTTTAAAAGTCTAAGTATCACAGGTTCAAGGCCAGCTTTGGCATTTTAATGAAGCCCTCAGCAACTTAATGAGACCCCATTTCAAAACAAAAAATAAAAAAAGCTGGGGGGTGTAGCTTAGAGATAGAACATCCTTGGGTTCTTCTCAGTGCCACAAACAAACAAGTAAATATATAAATAAATAAAATACTATTAGTTAGCCAAGTAGACAGTTCATAGTTGAAACTTGAGGGACTTTTGCTTGTCCTTGAAATCCAACTGTCAGGAAACTGATGGTCTAGAGTAGCACTGTCTGATAGAAATAGATGGTGACCTACAGATGGAATTCTAAGCTTCCTAGAAGCCCATTAGAAACGTAAGAATCGGAGCGTGGTGGCGCACACTGGTAATCCCAGTACTTGGGAGGCTGAGACAGGAGGATTGCGAGTTCATGGCCAGCCTCAGCTACTTAGTAAGGCCCTCCGCAACTTAGTGAGACCCTGTTTCAAAATAAAGAGTAAAAATTAGGACTGGGGTATAGCACAGAGGTAGGGTTCAATCCCCAGTACTGCAAAAAAAGAAAAGAAAGAAAAAGAAAAAGAGAAACAAGTGAGATAGAGTTTAATAATATTTTATTTGACATGAGTTATCCAAAGTATTGTCATTTCAATATGCAATCAAAATAGAAATGACTCTCAGCTACCTAGTGAGGCACTCCACAACTAAGCGAGACCCTGTTTCAAAATAAAGAATAAAAAATAGGGCTGGGGGTGTAGGTCAGAGGTAGAATGCCCCTGAGTTCAATCCCCAGTACCGCAAAAAAAAAAAAAAAAAAAAAAGAAATGACTAATACTATACATTTTTTATGTTAATTCTCTGACATCCAATGTGTGTTACACTTACGGCACATCTCAAGGTGCACTTGGTAGGCTTCATACGTTCAGAGCTGGCATGGCTGCCATGGTGGGCTGCACAGCTAGAGAGCCCTGGAGGTCTGCGGGGTAAGGAAAAGAAGGAGGGAGAAAGGAAAGAGGGGGAGGGAGGAACTGAGGCCACTAGTTCCGACAGGGAGGATGGCGCCTCTGCCAGCCTCATCATGGACGGCCACCAGGGGGCGCGAGAGTGCCGGTGGACCGGATCCGCCTGACGTCCTGGGCCAGGAGGGAGTCCTGTGGAGGCCGCAGGTGGCTCCGAGGAGGCCCCAGAGAGGGAGACCTCAACTGAAGACAACCAGGTCCTTGACATACGTGCTGGAAAAGAATTTCAGAGTGCATCAGATATTGAAGGACAGAGATTTACTTAGGGAAGCTAGGAGCACTCACTCGAGAGATGCTTTTGGGGTTCGAGGCTCTTCTTTGAAAGGAAACCTGGTGAGCAGGGAGACTGCGAAGGTGAGGATGCCATCAGCCTGGTGGTCGGTCACAAGGTGGTTTATTGTGGTCCAGCAATTCTCATTGACATCCTCTCCATTCTCTGATTAATAGATAATGTCAGGAGAGTTCCCTATATCTTCCTTTGCTCCATTTATTCTCTCTCTCTCTTTTTTTTTTTTGCAGTACTGAGGATTGAACTCAGGGGCATTTTACCTTCAAGCTACACCTCCAGCCCTAATTTTTATTCTTTATTGTGAAACAGGGTCTCACTAAGTTGTGGAGGGCCTAACTAAGTAGCTGAGGCTGACTGAGAACCTGCGATCCTCCTGTCTCAGCCTCCCAAATACTGGGATTATAGGTGTGCACCACCATGCCCGGCTCTTGTTCAGTCTTTTCTAAAAATATATGTGCTTGTGGGCTAACAGTGCACGGGGCAATTTTCAGAGATGGGCAAATTTCCAGAAACTTTAAGATTATGACTCAAGATTTGGAGATTTCCCAGAAATTTAGGAGTGGCAGGCCTAGAAGAGAGGCTCAGAGTGAAGGCATGAGGAACTTTAGCACAAGGCTTTCAGATGAGAGTTATAGGCTAATATATAATCTAACATATATATAGTCAGGGGTGGTGGCACACGCTTGTAATCTCAGTACTTGGGATGCTGAGACAGGAGGATCACAGGTTCCAGGGCAGTCTCAGCAAGTAGTGAGACTCTCATCAACCTAGTAAGATCCTGTTTCCAAATAAAAATAAAATAGGGCTAGGGGTGTAGCTTGGAGGTAGAATGCCTCTGGGTTCAATTTCCAGTGCCACAAATAATAATAATAAGATATATATAATCTTAGATAATATTAAAGTTATATTTCCTGGTCCTTCCCTTTGTCTCCTTTCTACCTATCTTATATCTCTTTTCTATCCTACCTCAGACTTACAGTGCAGTCCACCTTCCTCATGGCTCTGGCTGTAACCATGGGAGAGACACACCACTCCCCAGATCTCGGTCACAGAACGCCCCTCCTTCGACCCTGCAGTCCCCTCCACCATCAGCCTCTCAGCTAGCCTGTCTGGCCCCTTGTCTCCTCTGGGTTGACATCCTTCCATCCGGTGGAACACCACTCAGTGGATGAGAACAGCCCCCTCCTTCCCGGCATGATGCCTTCTGTTCTCCTGAGTGCTCACCCCAGGTGGTCTTCCCTCCATAAAAGCCATCTGGGTGGTTTTCTGCTCTACGGATTCTTGGGATACTTAACTGCTTCTTTTTTTTTTTTTTTTTTTTTTTTTTTGCAGTACTGGGGATTGAACTCAGGGACATTCTACCTCCAAGCTATACCCCCAGCCCTATTTTTTTATTCTTTATTTTGAAACAGGGTCTCCCTAAGTTGCAGAGGGCCTCACTAGGTAGCTGAGGCTGGCTGTGAACCCAGATCCTCTAGTCTCAGCCTCCCAAATGCTGGGATTACAAGCATGCGCCACCATGCCCAGCTTGCTTCTGGTTCTTCTATTGTGGTTTTGTGGAATTTTTTTTTTCTTTCTCGTATTGGGGATTGAATCCAGGGGCATTCTACCACCACACTCCACCCTCAGCTCTCCTGTGTGTTTGGGGGTGGGGGAGGAGGGTACTGGGGATTGAACCCAGAATGTCTCTCACTAAGTTGTGGAGGGCCTCATTAAGTAGCTGCGATTGGCGGTGAACCTGGATCCTCCTGTCTCAGCCTCCCACGTACTGGGATTACAAGTGTGTGCTACCACGCCCGGCTCTCAGCTCTCTTTATTTTTAATTTTGGAACAGGGTCTCACTAAGTTGCTGACGGTCTCAAGAAGTTGCTGAGAGTCTCAGGAAGTTACTGAGGCTGGCCTCAAACCTGCCATTCTCCTGTCTCAGCCTCCCAAGTACTAGGATTATATAGGCATGTACCACTGCGCCCAACATTTTTTTTTTTTAGTACTGGGGATCCTGGGGCCTAGTGCACACTAGGCAAGGGCTCTACCACTGAGCTGCACCCCCAGATCGATCTGTTTTCTGCTTACCCTAGCATGTTGCTGTTAGATTCATGCAAATACCTGAAATCCCTCCAGGGACATCTGCGTGGGAGTGAAACCCAAACATCTGGAAGTGGCCTGCCCTCTGAACTCCAGGATACATGTGTACCTGTCTCTCTCCCCACTAAAGGCCATTTACCTTTCCGGAAGACTGCACTTAGCAGGTGGCCAATAAATATTCATGAGCTAACAGAATTCCACACTCAGTGGGAGGCCAAAAGCATTCCCCCAGGAGACTGAACTCTTCAGAAGACTTCAGTCTTCTAGGCGCGCGCTCACACACACACACACACAGCTGAGTTCAGCTCACAGTCAACCTGCAAGATAGGTGCACACGATGTGCCGGGGCGCTCACCTGTAATCCCAGTACCCTGAAGGCTGAAGCGGGAGGATCCCAGGCTCTCTGCCAGTCTCAGCAACTTAGTGAGACCCTATTTCAAAATAGAAAAATAAAATGGGGCCAGGGGTGTAGCTTGGAGGTAGAACACCCAGGGTTCAATCCCCAGTGCCCCCCACCACACACACACAAAGATAGTGCTAATGCTTCATTTCTCAACAGAGGCAACATTAGCCTAAGGTGCAAAGGGAAGGGCCTCCAATTCTCCCACCCTATCCAGTGTCCCAGACCCTCATCAGAGGGTCTATTCTTATTATATATAGTTTAGACCCTGCATGGCTGAGTTAAGTTTTACCAAAAATAGAGCCAGGAGGTGCATGCTTGTAATCGCAGTACTTGGGAG
This sequence comes from Graphiurus murinus, assembly GCA_004027655.1. Classification (NCBI taxonomy): domain Eukaryota; kingdom Metazoa; phylum Chordata; class Mammalia; order Rodentia; family Gliridae; genus Graphiurus; species Graphiurus murinus. Next base: position 3,687 of record PVLC010046571.1, on the reverse strand, counting down.
GCTGAGACAGGAGAATCGCAGGTTCAAAGCCAGCCTTGGCAATTTAGTGAGGCCCTGTTTCAAAATAAAAAATAAAATCGGGCTGGTGATGTAGCTTGGAGGTAGAATGACTCTGGGTTCAATCCCTAGTACCCCCCCAAATTTAAAAAATTTTAAAAGGGGCTGGGGGTGTAGCTTGGAGGTGGAATACCCTGGCTTCAATCCCCAGTAACACCCCCTCACACATACACACAAGGAAATTTAAATTTTTTTTTTTTTTTTTTTTTTTTTTTTTTTTTTTTTTTTTTTTTTTTTTTTTTTTTTTTTTTTTTTGCGGTACTGGGGATTGAACTCAGGGGCATTCTACCTCCGAGCTACACCCCCAGCCCTATTTTTCATTCTTTATTTTGAAACAGGGTCTCACTAAGTTGAGGAGGGCCTCACTAAGTAGCTGAGGCTGGCAGCGAACCCATATTCTCCTGTCTCAGCTTCCCAAGTACTGGGATTACAAGCACGCACCACCACGCCCTGCAAAATTCTTTTTTATTTCTCATTGTTTTAAAGTATAGACAGCCTGTGTACTCACAAAAGGGCCTGGACTCAGAACCAGCGCAGCACGCTCATTGCTGAGGAGGAAGTGGTGATCACCGTCATAGGTTACCGAAGGCGGGACGACTTTCTGCTCACCTTTGGGAGCCGCCCCCATGGCAGGAGGGAGCCAGGCCCCTGGAGAGGCCCAGATGTGTCTGGCCAGTCGTTCCCACGGGGGTCCTGCCATGGCTGGTGTGTGAGGGACACGTCACGTGGCTCCAGCCTCAGCCTCAGTGGCCCTGGCCGATGCTGAGGAGAAGCACTGAGCTGAGCCCGGCCAGCTTGCAGCTTTGTGAGCAAAATCAACGTGGCCTTGCTTTTAGCTGCAAGTTGTGGGGGCCTGGGGCTCTGGAGTAGGTGATGTCAAAGCTCAGCCTTGGGGATAGAAAAGGAAGGGGGGGTTAGCAGGTGCAAGGCCAGGGACAGACAACCAGGGACCTGAGCCTGACTTGGGGACTCAGGGAGAGTTGAACGCTTCATGTCTGATGTCACCATTTGGCCTCAGAGTGCACTTGGCCAGAGAAACAGCATTATGAATATGACTGGGTCACCATGCAGGCCTCAGCCCAGCAGGACGGCTGACACGGGCATACCATGGCATACTATGACTAGGGCATAGCTCAAAGGTAGAATGCCCCTGAGTACTGCAAAAATAAATAAATAAACAAACAAACAAACCCAGCTGCTCATGTGAGTTGGCTTACAACAAAGCAAAACCTGGAAATAACCTAAGTTTTCAACCCACAGACACAGGGCTCCGTCCGTTGGCTGGTTCCGCTCTGCCCGCCTATCTACCCTGATCGTGTTTGGGGTTTCCAACCCAGAACCCCGGAACCAGTGGGTGCTCATGGTCGGGTGACTCCTGAGCGGTTCCATATCTGAGTGCCCCACCCTGAGCAGGCACCTGCTGGCATCCATGCCCTAAGCGACCAGGGGCCCAGCTCTCCGCAGCTGTGCATTAAAGCTGGCTGCCCGAGAGAGCCCACAGGAAGCCAGAGTCAGTGGCCCCCACCATGAGCAAAGTGGCTTCAAATGCACAGGGGACCTGGAGGGGAAGAGGCCTGAGGAATCCGGCAGCCCTGGTTCCAGCCCACCTCGACGCCACCTCTCGGCTCTACCCTTAGGAACTCTCCCAGCGTGGGTGTGCAGGTATCACTTTGAATCTCTTGTTAGCTGTTCTCACTGGTTTTAGTTTATTGGTACTCTGTGCGTGTGTGTGTGTGTGTGTGTGTGTGTGTGTGTGTGTGTGTGTTCCTGGGTATTGAACCCAGGCGAATTCTACTTCTGAGCTACACCCCTCCTCCAGCCCTTTTTATTTTTTGTTTCTAAACAGGGTCTCACTGAGTTGCTGAGGATCTCGCTAAATTGCTGAGGTTGTCCTCAAACCTGCAATCCTCCTATCTCAGCCTCCCACATACTGGGATTATAGGCGTGTGCCACCACACCCAGCTACACTGCAACTTTTGACGTCCATGTTAGCCCTGCAGATTTACTGAGTAAAAACAGCTGCTCAGCCCGGTATGGTGATGCATGCTTATAATCCCAGTACTTGGGAGGCTGAGACCGGAGGATCCAGGTTCTCAGTCAGCCTAAGCTACTTAGTGAGGACCCCTGCAACTTAGTGAGACCTTGTTTCAAAATAAAGAATAAAAAAATAGGACTAGGGCATAGATCAAAGGTAGAATGCCCCTGGGTTTAATCTCCAGTACTGCAAAAATAAATAAATAAATAAATAAATAAACCCAGCTGCTCATGTGAGTTGGCTTACAACAAAGCAAAACCTGGAAATAACCTAAATTTTCAACCCACAGAACACGTAGATAAATATCAGCTCATTTAAGTTGGTAATCACTACAACAACAGAAAAACATGGCATGCATTTGTGGAATAATGTAAGCCACGGAAAAGGAGAAACTTGTTTTGTTTTGTGACACTGGGGATGGAACCCAGGGGCATTTGATCTTCAAGCTATACCCCAAGTCCTATTTTTTTTTTAATTTTTATTTTGAAACAGGATCTCAGTAGGTAATGAGAGTCTCACCACTTGCTGAGGCTGTCCTCAAACCTGTGATCCTCCTGTCTTAGTCTCCCAAATACTGTGATTACAAGCGTGTGCCACCACGCCTGGCCTGTTTTGTTTTCAATATCCTATATATAATAACGTACTTTTTTTTTGAGGTACTGGGGATTGAACCCAAGGACATTCTACCTCCAAGCTACACCTCCATCCCTATTTTTTTATTCATTTTGAAACAGGGTCTCACTAAGTTGCAGAGGGCCTCACTAACTAGCTGAGGCTGGCTGTGAACCTGTGATCCTCCAGTCTCAGCCTCCCAAGTACTGGGATTACAAGCGTGCGCTACCACACCCGGCAACAACATTCTGTTTAATTATAGTGCAGAAATATATGTACATCTGTTGGTAGAAAGAAGTGAACCAGGTGGTGCACACTGATAATCTCAGTACTTGGGAGGCTGAGATAGAGGAGCATCACAGGTTCAAAGCCAGCCTTGGCAACTTAGCAAAACCCTCCACAACCAAGTGAGACCTTGTTTCCAAATAAGAAATAAAATTAGGATGGGGGCATAGCTCGAAGGTAGAATGCCTCTGGGTTCAATCTCCAGTATCCCCTCCCCCCCAAAAAAGAAAGAAGTAAATCAGGAAAAAGAATAAGAACTCAGTGAGAAACAGGTGTACTGGGGTAATAGGACTCTGGTTTTTTTAAAATTTCCTTTCTTTCTTTCTTTCTTTCTTTCTTTCTTTCTTTCTTTCTTTCTTTCTTTCTTTATTTTTCGGTACTGGGGATTGAACTCAGGGGCATTCTACCTCCGAGCTATACCCCCAGCCCTAGTTTTTATTCTTTATTTTGAAACCGAGTCTCACTAAGTTGCGGAGTGCCTCACTAGGTAGCTGAGGCTGGCCACGAACCCGGATCCTCCTGTCTCAGCCTCCCGAATGCTGGGATTACAAGCGTGCGCCACACGCCTGGCTAAAATTTCCTTTAATAATTTAGTTAATTTTATTTTTTGTTTGTCTTGGGGTTTTAGGGGGGGCAGTGGGACTGAACCCAGGGGCATTCTACCTCTGAGCTACACCCCCAGCCCTATTTTTTATTCT
>PVLC010046570.1:0-11376 GCA_004027655.1 Graphiurus murinus | reverse complement strand
GCAGTACTGGGGATTGAACTCAGGGGCGTTCTACCTCCGAGCTATACCCCTAGCCCTATGTTTTATTTTTTATTTTGAAACCGGGTCTCACTAAGTTGCAGAGTGCCTCACTAGGTAGCTGAGGCTGGCCGCGAACCCGGATCCTCTGGTCTCAGCCTCCCGAATGCTGGGATTACAAGCGTGCGCCACCACACCTGGCTATGTGCTATTCTTTAAAAACCCTTAAAAACAGAAATCTCATTGCCACAACCAAAGGATTCATTCACTCACTCAACCTTTTCCTGTGTACTACTTTATGCCAGGCACTGGGTTAGGTTCTGGGAATATAAAACACACATGTAGCCCCAGATGAGTACAAGCCTTCTGGGTCTCACCTGCTGTCAAGGGCTAAATCAAAGTCTTGGAGAAAAGACCAGCTCTTCCCAATTTTCTGCCTCCAGTAGTTTTCCAGTCACTGGGCCTCCACCAAGCTCTCCTGGTTCCCAGGAGGATAAAATTGCTCAGAAGCATTCCACAGGAGCAGTCTGGGGCTCTTTAAGGTAAGGGCTGTTTAAACAGTGTTTGTTAAGTGGAACAATACGAGCAGGAATGTGGAAGTGCAAAATCTCTGCTGCTGGTCCCAACTCCAAATATCTGCCTGGGAGCCTCAGAGTAGAGGACACTCTCTCCTCCACAGGTCTACCTGGAGTCCGCCTCCACCTCCAGATTCTTCCCAGGTGCTAAGGGATTACTGCCCGGGATGTGGCCGGATCTCCATGGGACCCTTCAATACAGGCTTGGGATAATTACTCTCTGCTGTTTTCTTGGGATTTCCTTCCAGGTTGTCCATTCAGAGAAGGAATTTCAGATCCCCTCACAGATCCCTGGAGCTTAGGGCTCTGCCCTTACATTGAATTCCCAGGAGGAAATACCATCGCCTCAGGTCCAGAGTGACCTCTAACAGACTTAGACGTGTGTGTCACTCACAGGCCTTGCTGATACCCATGCCTGCAATCCCAGTACTTGGTGTAAGAAGTATAAGATCTTTTCTTTCTTTCTTTTTTTAAAGTGATGCATAAGCCAGGCATGGTGGTGCACGCTTGTAATCCCAGCATTCGGGAGGCTGAGACTGGAGGATCTGGGTTCACGGCCAGCCTCAATGACTTTGTGAGGCTCTCTGAAACTTAGTGAGATCCTGTTTCAAAATAAAGAATAAAAAAACTAGGGCTGGGGGTGTAGCTCAGAGGTAGAATGTCCCCAGGTTCCATCCCCGGTAGCGCCAAAAAAAAAAAAGTGATGCATAGCTATATTTAATGATTTGTACATTTCAATGTGTGTTAAGTTTACCATAAACTTAAAAAAAATCAGCAGTATTAAACTAATTAACTTAATGCAAAACTAAAATAAGAACATCTCCATTTTATATTAGCTTCTGTTTTATGGCACCCTGTTTCTCCTAATTTTGTATTAATCCCCGTTTTATGACACTTATGATACTGTTTGTTCCCATTTTGTTTTTTTAATTATTATTATTAGTGCATTGTAATCATACATCTTTGTTAGCTACAAGCTAGTAAAAGCATACATTCACACATTTTTCATTTAACTCTTCCCCAATTCCCACCCCATTCCCTCCCTCTCCCTCCTTCTTAAGTTCAGTTTAGTGATTGACTTTGATGTTTGTGAAAGTACATCATGTGCATTAGGGTATTTCTCTCCCTCCCCCCATCATCTTCAGTTAAGTCACCTACTTTGCTCATCTAAGGTTTCTCCTTCTTCATCTGGAGTCCCTCTTATGACCCACTATCTCCCTAGCTTCTGCATATTAGGGAGAACATACGATTTTTTACTTTTGTGACTGACTAATCTCACTTAACATAATGTTTTCCAGTTCCGTCCATTTCCCTGCAAATGACATGATTTTGTTCTTCTTTATGGCTGAGTAAAATTCCATTGTGTACATATCCCATAGTTTTTTTGTTTGTTTTGTTTTGTTTCTTTCTTTTTTTTTTTTTTTTTTTTTTTTTTTGCGGTACTGGGCATTGAACCCAGGGGCATTCTACCTCTGAGCTACACCCCCCAGCTTTATTTTTTACTCTTTATTTGGAAACAGGGTCTCACTAAGTTGCAGAGAGCCTCACTAAGTAGCTGAGGCTGGCCAAAAACCTGGATCCTCCTGTCTTCGCCTCCCAAGTACTGGGATTACAAGCATGTGCCACCACGCTCAGCTTATCCCATAGTTTTGTAATCCATTCATCTGTTGATGGACATCTTGGCTAGTTCCATAGTTTGTCAATTGCAAATTGTGCAGCTATAAACATAGATACACATGTATCCACATGCATCGGACTGATAGTTTAGTTTCCATTCTTTTGGTTAGATACCCAGAAGTGGTACTGCTGGATCATATGGTAGGTTCATTCCTATTCATCTGAGGATCCTCCATACTATTTTCCAAAGTGGTTGCACTAATCTGCCATCCCCCCAACAATGTATTAGGGTTCCCACTTCTCCACACCCTCGCCAGCAGTTGTTGTTGTTAGTGTTTTTTATGATTGTGATTCTGTGCAATTGCCAAACTGTGGAACCAGCCAAGATCATGTGATTTTTGTCTTTGATTCTTTTTATGTGGTGAATTACATGGATTGTTTTTTGTATGTTGAACCAGCCTTGCATCCCGGGGATGAACCCGACTTGGTCATGGTGTATAATTTTCTTGATGTGGTTTTGAATGTGTATTGCTAGTATTTTGTTTAGCAGTTTTGGATCAAAGTTCATCAGCGATATAGGCCTATAGTTTTCTTTTCTTGAGCTGTCTTTACTTGGCTTTGGTATTAAAGTGATGTTGGTTTCATAGAATGTGTTTGGAAGAGTCCATTTCTATTTCACACAAAAAATTGAGGAGTATTGGGATAAACTCTTCTATAAAGGTTTTATAAAATTCACTTTGAAAAACATCTGTCCCAGGGCTTTTGTTTGATGGTAAACTCTATTGCTGTCTATCTCTTTGATTGCTATTGGTTGGTTTAAGTTTTCTATATCTTCTTGACTCAATGTAGGAAGGTTGTATGTGTCTAGAAATTTGTCAATTTCTTCTAGATTTTCCATTTTTTTGGAGTATAGTTTTTCAAAGTAGTTTCTGATGATCCTCTGGATTTCCACACTGTCAGTGGTAATATCACTTTTTTCATCTCTTATTTTTGTAATTTAGGTTGGTTCTCTCTTTTGGTTAGGTTGGCTAATGGTTTATCTATCTTGTTTATTTTTTCCAAGAAACCAGCTTTTGGCCTTGTTGATGTTTTGTATTTTTTTTTTTAATTCTCTATGTCATTAATTTCTGCTCTGATTTTAGTAATTTCCTGTCTTCTACTGGCTTTGGGGTTAGACTGTTCTTATTTTTCAAGGGCTTTGAGCTGTGTCATTAGGTTATTTATTTGGTGATTTTCTGTTCTTCCTAACTAGGCACTCAGTGCTATAAATTTTCTTCTTAGTACTGCCTTCAAGGTGTCCCAGAGGTTTTGATGTGTTGTGTCTCTGTTTTTGTTTGTTTGTAGGAATTTTTTAATTTCTCCCTTACTTCTTCTATGACCCATTCCTCGTTCAGCAGTGTGGTGTTCAGTCTCCATGTGTTTACATAGTTACTCTGGGTCTTCTTAGAGTTGATTTCTAGTTTCATTCCATTGTGGTTTGAAAAGATGCAGGGAATTATGTTACATTTTTTTAATTTGCCAGTGCTCGCTTTGTGGCCCAGAATGTGGTCTATCGCCTCCCACGCTCGACCCCTGTCCGTGGGGGCCCAGTGAGAGACAGGCGACAATAATGGTCGCTGGTTCAAGCTTCTTTATTGTTTCCTTTTCCCCCGGCTCTCTCACACTCACTCTCTCGTACACACTCTCACACAGACACACTCTCTCACTTTCCTATGCTCCTTCTCTCCCCGCTGGAGGGCTCTACTATCAAGCCATGCAGTAGGAGGTCGGGCCAGAGGGGGAGGAACTTGGGGCCAATCATAGACGTGATCACGAGGTTACTGCATGCCCTTCTCTATTTCTATTATGCATGCACTATCTGTCCACGAGCTCTGACGTACTGGTGCATGCACGCCGACGTGGTACAGCCCTCCTCTAGGAAGGTTATCACCTGTCAGTCATCCAGCAGTCAGCCGCCTCTGGCACCTTGCCAGGCGCCATCTTAGGCCAGGCCTCTCCGGGGCTCACTGGGCTGAGACCCCCAACAGTGGTCTATTTTGTAGAGGGTTCTGTAAGCAGCTAAAAAAAAAAAAATGAATTCTGCTGTGGTTGGATGGAATATTCTATATGTGTCTAATAGATTCAGTCTGTTTATGGTATTCTTTAGGTCTGAGGCATCTTTACTGACCTTTTGTCTAGAAGATCAGTCTAGTGATGTGAAAGGAGTATTGAAGTCTCCCAGTATGATTGTATTGGCATCTATGTGTGACTTTATATCATGAAGAGTTTGTTTTATGAAAGTGGCTGCACCTATGTTTGGGGCATAAATGTTGGCTATTGTTATTTCCTCTTGCTGAATTGTTCCTTTTACTGGTAAAAAAAAAAAAAAAAAAAAGACCTGCTTTGTCTCTTCTGATAAGCTTAGGGTTGAAGTCTAATTTATCTGATATCATACTTGCTACTCCTGCTTGTCTTCAAGTTCCATTGGCATGGATTACCTTGCTCCACCCCTTTACCTTTAGTTTAGCTTGTGGAATCTTTGCATGTAAGGTGTGTTTCTTTCTTTCTTTTTTTTTTGCGGTACTGGGGATTGAACTCAGGGGCATTCTACCTCCGAGCTATACCCCCAGCCCTATTTTTTATTCTTTACTTTGAAACAGGGTCTCACTAAGTTGTGAAGTGCCTCACTAGGTAGCTGAGGCTGGCCTGGAACCAGATCCTCCAGTCTCAGCCTCCCAAATGCTGGGTTTACAAGCGTGAGCCACCACGCCTGGCTAAGGTGTGTTTCATGCAGGCAGCATATAGATGGGTTTTGGGTTTCAATCCATTTTGCCTCCTTGTATCTTTTTTTTTTTTTTTTTTTTTTTTTTTTTGCGGTACTGGGGATTGAACTCAGGGGCATTCTACCTCCGAGCTATACCCCCAGCCCTATTTTTTTTTTAGTCTTTATTTTGAAACCGAGTCTCACTAAGTTGCGGAGTGCCTCACTAGGTAGCTGAGGCTGGCCTCGAACCCGGATCCTCAGGTCTCAGCCTCCCGAATGCTGGGATTACAAGCGTGCGCCACCACGCCCGGCTTCCTTGTATCTTTTTATGGGGGAGTTATGGCCATTTATAAATTCAGTGTGATTATTGAGAGGTGATTTTTAATTCTCAATATTTTGAGTTTTAATTTCTGTTTGAGGTAATATTTCTTCCTCTTTGCTTAGTTGTTTCCTGGAAATTATTGTTTCTCTATTCTGATTTTACTTGTTAGTTCTTCTTTATAGTTAATCTCTTTGAGTATTTTCTCTAGTGTTGGTTTGGAAGACATAAATTCTTTCAGCTTCTGCTTGTCATGGAATGTTTTTATTTCCCTGTCAATTTTGAGAGATAGTTTTGCTTGGTAAGAGAACCTTGGCTGCAAGTTATTTTCTTGAAGTGTTTAGAATATGTTGCTCCAAACCCTCCTGGTTTTCATGACTTGGTTTTGGAGGTCTGGAATGATTCCAATTGGTTTGCCTCTAAATATCACTTGGCCTTTTACTTTTGTTGCCTTTAAGATTCTCTCCTTGGCCTCTACATTAGTCAATTTGATTACTAAGTGGCATGGTTAACGTTTTCTTTGATCTTGTTGAGAGGGGGTTCTATATGTTTCCTGTATCTGTGTGTCAACTTCTCTTTCTATGTTTGGAAAATTCTTTGATATTACTTCTTTGAAAAGACGGTTGATTACATTAGTTTCAACTTCCGATCTCTCTTCTATGCCTATTATTCTTAGGTTAGCTCTTTTAAAATTGGCCCAGATCTCATTGAAGTCCAATTCATGCTGTCAATTTTTTTTTCTAAATTACATACTATCCATTCATTTTTGGATTGTCATCTATTTTCCATGTGGTTTAATCTACTGTTTTTAGTTTGTATTGATGCTTTCACTTCAATTATTGCATCTTTCATGTCCTTCGCTTCCTTCAAAGTTTCTCTTTGATTCCTGTTCAGGGTGTCAGATTCTTTGTTTATTTATTCCTTTATTTCTTTCCAGCTCCCCCTACATTCTTTTCAGAAGTCTTTTATCATTTTTATTATTAAAGATCTGAAATTTTCTTCTGATAATCTCTGCAATTCTGTGTTGGTGAGTTGTGTTATTGTGGGATTGTGGCAGCTTATTGTTTCTTTACTATTTCTCCTTCTCATTATTTTCCTGTTCTTAAGTTTATATCCTTGCTGCTTTTGTAAGCTTTCTCTCAATTTATATTTCTTATTTCTATTTTCTCTCTGTGAATACTATCTTGTACTGAGTTGCGATTACTCTAGGGCTTCTTCTGCCCACTGCAATGGTGCCATTGGTAGGTTTCAGGTGTTGACTTCTAGGGTCTGTTTGTTGCTTCTGTTATGGGGATTCATCTCAGAGGCATGAGTAGAACAAACAGCTTGTGGCCTCCGCGTTTTTAGGCCTTGATATGGGACGTGTTGTGCTATTCCTTCTACCAGCTGAGGTGAGTTTATCCTCAGCGTCTGGCAGTCCTTTCTGGTGGTTCACCTTTCTGGTCCAATCTTTGCAGTAGGGATTTAGAGGTGTCCACTGAAATATCCAAGGGCAGGTTGTGTTGTGTTCAGTGGTGAAGGTAGGGTGATGGAGTAGAAGCTGCAGTGATGGGTGCAAGAATAGGGTAAAGTAGAAGATATGATCCAGTGGAATAAGAGTTTGAGTGTGTTAAGGTGATATATAGAAGAGATTAGAGATAGTGGATATGTGGGGGGGATTCTAGTAGTCAATGTAGAGTATTTAGGTGTAGTAGTATAAAATGGTCTTGATATGAGACAGAGAAAAAAAGAAAAAAGGAAGAGAAAAAAAGTGTTGAAAAGAATATAGATAGGAGAGGGGAGGAGAAACTTGTAAAAGGGATGAGGAAGAGAGCAACAAATGAGCAAAAAATAACAAAGCAACCAACCATACAAACAAATAAACAAACAAACATAAACAAAACAAAGCAATACAAAACAAAAATGGAGAAAAATAACAACAATAACAAAAACAAAAACCCTGCAAGTATATAAGTACAGAGCCGACTTGGCCTGTGCAGTCCTCTCGGAGTTTGTTCCCATTTTGTATTAACTCCTGTCTCTCAAAATTTTAAAAACTCTCAGCCCACAGCACTGTATCTTGATGAGGTTAGAAAGTTAATAATGTGTTGGTTTAAACTAGCTAATTGCCCAGAATTTTGAACCCAAGACCTCACCAATCAGAACCCGGGCAGGAAGGCATCAAGGATAAAGCCCAGGCAGAATTCTTGCCCCAGGTGCTTGCTTCTCAGACTTTTTGTCGGTTGCACACCCTTTTGCAAAAGTAAAACTTTGCCTTGTTGGATAACTTTCAAGTGCATATTTCTCTGGCCAACTTCATTTCCTACATTAGGAGGCTGAGACAGGAAGATCACAGGTTCCAAGGCAGCCTCAGCAACTTAGTGAGCCTCTCAGAGCCTTGTGAAACCCTATTTCAAAGTTAAAAATTAAAAAGGGGCTGGGAGTATAGCTTGGGGGTAGGATGCCTCTGGGTTCTAACCCCAGGCCCCCCATTCACACCCAACCCTGCCCTCCCCTGGAAAGGAAACCCCAAGGTAGAAAAACCCTGGACTAGGAGGCAGGAAGCAGGTTTTTACCTCTATAGTGCAAATTGCTTACCTGGGGTAAGTCACGGTCCTCACCCTCACTCTCTAAACCTCAGGCTGTCCCTAGGGAAGGCAAACAGGTTTTGTATCTACCTTCCTAGGAACTAAAAGGTTCCTGTCTCAGGAAATAAGCTACATGCAACTGTGATTTCTCTGTATCTCCCTCTCACAAACAGTTTGAAGTCTGAAGCAGCTTATAAAATTCAATGGGGTTAAAATATTTTTGTGTGAATAGAGCCAATGTCCAGTTATAACTAAAGGGATATCAAATCACCAATTTTATTTATTTATTCATTTTGTGATACTGAGGATTGAACCTGGGGTTGCTCTACCACTGAGCTACATTGCAAGCCTATCTAGCTATTTATTTATTTACTTACTTATTTGATTTTTTTGGAAAATTTCTTTTTAACTTTTGTGTGTTGGGGATTGAACCCAAGGGAATTCTACCTCTTAGCTACATCCCCACCTTATTTTATTTTTTATTTGGAAACAGGTTTTTGCTAAGTTGCTGAGGGCCTCAATAAGTTGCTGAGGCTGGCTAATTTGGAGAAATTTGTGTCATTTCAAATTGTTCTCCTAGAGAGTTTACTACATTTTCAGATTTCACACTTTTCAAACTCTAATCATTCAGATTCACAGAAAATAAGACCAAAATGAGTAATCCCTACTGAAGATAAAGAATTCCTAAACAACACACTACCTTTGCTTAAAAAAAAAAAGTTTTGGGTGTCATATCAAAGAATTGGGACAAACAATGCCAGGAGATATTTAAGAAGTAAGTTCTATAGGCAAACAATACATTTAGTACCATGTAAAAACTAGCTATAATTTATTTTATATTATTTCACTGACATAGAAACACAAAACAATATAGCAACGAACAATATAGAGTGTTCATGTAATCCAGAATTATAAGTGGATATGCATAATGTTGTAAAGAACACTTTCAGTGTGCAAAACACACATGTGCCCGTGCGTGCACATGTACACACACACACACACACACACACACACACACACACAGAATGCTGACTTTATGAAGAATGGAATCAAGTTCACATACCTGCAATCCGATTTAGTGTCACCCAGAAATGTTCATCAGGAGAATAGGTGTCCCTTGACCACTCAAGCAAATCAATAGCCCTCTGGTCTTTAAGAACAAAATTAGCAAATTCCCTTGTAAGGGCTACATAGGCAGAGCCAAAGTAAATAGTCAGATTGTGGGGAGGAGGTGTTTTTCTTATCCAGGTCCACAGCATGAAGGAGAACACGTAGTATCTCTGCTCCAAGTGCACGTATTTGGTCCTTCCGACAATAGGAGGAGGGGGCAGCTCTCCTGGGGTGAGATTCTTCCCTTTAAGTCCTTTCAGGTACTGAATGATTTCCTTGTTGGTTTTCAGGGGGAAATCCTGCCCACAGGTGTTGAGGACGTACTTCCAGGGAACCTCAGAGGCCACAAGGTCCTTCATGCAGTTCAGGTCCGCCTGGAGCCTGGAGAACCCTGCGTAGACCACAGACTCCCTCTTAGAAGCCAGAAAAGCATTTGGGAAGCAGCTCAAGAGCTTTCCCACCGCTTCTCTGAAAGCAGCTGGGGCCTTCTCATCCACATGAACACAGTAGACATTTTGGGGCATATAAATCGCCCTGAAGAGCCTTTCAAACATATCAAAGTCTTTGTGAATGACCATGGAGTATGCCAAAGGGAACTTTGCTTCGACTCTGGACAGAGGTTTCATGATGTAGTGGTTTTGGATCAAGTATTGTTGACAACTTGCATTTCTCATGGGTGTCATTGGTATATTTTCACCCAAGAAAGTTTTTTCCCCTGCCGCAATCCTGTCACAGACTTCTGCAAGGACCAAAGCATTTGAGACTCTCCCCACCGGCAGATATCTTTGCGGGACTAAGTGGTCGGTATACAGAAAGAAAAGAATTATCAACACAGCCGAAAGCCCTAGGAGAAAACCAAACATTTTCCACTTCATTTTGCTTATCTTTTCTTCTTGTTTTGTCACCTGTCTGACTTCAAACATTATCAAAGTCAGTCTGCAGGTCCATGCTCAGAGCATGGAGAAATCTGCTCTCACTTCTTACTTCCAGCATGAAGAGAAATGTGACTATTCCCTTAAGGGAAGGGGGGGCCAACTAACCGACCATGAGCTGAGCACAGCTGGGCACCCACATCTAGGTCAACTTCACATTGACCACGGTGCCTGCACAGGGTGGGCTTCCTGCACAGGGAGTTAAGGGTGGGATCGGTGCCGGTCTTGCAGCCCCTTTGCCCTGGAGAGAGCCACCAACTCAATCACTGATGTCACCTCTGAATACAAGGGATACTATTTCTTCAACATGGGGCAGTCACAGTGGTCCTGCGGCAGGTCACCATTGACAGAGACAGCCTCCAGAATTGCTCAATAGCAGGGTTTCTTCACCTGAAAACAAAGATCAAGAATTTATAGGTTGGAGGGAACTTGCAGAGCATTCACGGCAACTCATTGCATTTGCAGACGAAGTATGCTGGAAATGGACTATATCTACCGTTCCATCACACTTTGGCCTCCACCATCTCGCTAACAACCTGGGAAGTAAGTGCTGACACTATAGTCACTTTGCTCATGAGGAAACCAAAGCTCAGAGATGCTCAACTCTCCTGGTATCCAGAAATGGCAACACGGGGACTCAAACTTGACCAGTATTCTACCTGAAATATCCTCTCTACCTTTTCTTGATGAGTGCACACTTATCAATCAAGTCCTGATGTGACATGGTTTCCCTGGCGCCCCTGCCTGGTCCCCCCGGTCTGGGTTGGGGGCCTTTCCATGTGCCTTAATGCTCCCATAATCACAAGTTCGTCTACACCACTGCTAGCTCATGGAGCACTATCTCTATCTACTGGTCACTGTGTTCTTAGCACCTCACTTAGGGTGGGCATCATCACAGAGTTAAGTACAGTCCCTATTCTTTGCTCAATATCACAGATGAGTAAAACTATAGCTGGGGAGGGCGGCAGTCTGGTTCCCCACATGTTTTTATACAGCCTGCAAGTGAAAAATGGTTTTACATTGTCAGTGGTTGGAAAAGAATCCAAAGAATAAAAATATTTTGTGTCATGGGAAAATGATATGAGATATAAATTTCAATCTCCATAAATATAGTTTCTTGGAACCCAGCCACACTGTACCTACTGGTGGCGCGTTTCCTTTCCCATGGCATCAGTGTTGAGTTGTTGCAACAGGACCCTAAAGCTTAAGATACTAGTCTGGTCTCACCAAAACCACAGCTGTTTACCATCTGGGCCTTGCCAGAGGAGGTTTGCTGACCGCCTCTTCCTCGTTTACCTATGCCTCGCATGTCATACATAGGTTTTCATTACATCAAGGTAACTGTGGTAGACTTGGTACTACGTTACTTTTTGCTTTATTTTTTAGGTTTCCTTGTGGGTGATAGAATGAAATTATATTTGGTCACAGAGTATGGGTTTTAAAGAGATGGGGCTGGAATGCCTAAGGTCCTGTGTTTGAGGGAGAGAGAGAGAGAGAGAGAGAAGAAGAAGAAGAA
>PVLC010046569.1:0-11388 GCA_004027655.1 Graphiurus murinus | reverse complement strand
TGGGGATTGAACTCAGGGGCATTCTACCTCCGAGCTACACCCCCAGCCCCTTTTTATTCTTTATTTTGAAACAGAGTCTCACTGAGTTGCGGAGTGCCTCACTAGGTAGCTGAGGCTGGCCGCGAACCTGGATCCTCCGGTCTCAGCCTCCCGAATGCTGGGATTACAAGCGTGCGCCACCACGCCCGGCTTATTGTTTGTTTTGAAACAGGGTCTCACTAGTATCACAACTTGCTGAGACTGTCCTCAAACCTGCATCCTCCTGTCTCAGCTTCCCAAATACTGGAATTACAAGCTTATGCCACCATGCCTGGCTTGTTGTTTGTACTCTTGATGGTTGCCATTCTAATTGGGGTTACTTGGAATCTCAGTGTAGTTTTTATTTGTATCTCCCTGATTGCTAATTATGTGGAACATTTTTTGTATATATTTATTTGTATATATTTATCGGTCAATTGTATTTCTCCTTTTGTGAAGTGTCTAATTCCAATGTGCAGACCACAATTGCCCATTTCTTGATTGATTGTTTCATTTTTTTAAAAGTGTTAAGCCTTTTAAATTATTTGTATATTCTAGGTATTAGTCCTCTATCAAAGTAGTAGCTGGCAAAGAACTTCTCCCATTCTGTAGGCTTTCTCTTTAGACTCTTGATGGTTTCCTTTGTTGTACAGAAACCTTTTAATTTAATCCTATCCCATTTATTAATTCTCATTTTAATTTCCTGAGCTCTGGGGTTCTTGTTGAGGAAGTTTTTACCATTGCCTATATGTTGGAGCATTAGTCCTGTGCCCTCCACTAGTAATTTCAAAGCCACTGGTCTAAATTCCAGGTCTTTGATTCATCTTTAGTTGACTCTTGTGCAGGGCCAGAGGTTTGGCTTTAATTTCCTTTTTCTACAAATGGTTAACCTGTTTTCCCAATACCATTTGTTCAAAAGGCTGTCTTTTCTCCAACGGATGTTTTTGACACCTTTTCCAAAAATCAACTGGTTGTAAGTGTGTGGATTTGTTTTTGTATCTTCTATTGGTCTATGTGTCTGTTTTTGTCAGTACCATGCTGTTTTTATTACTATAGCTCTATAATATAAATTGAAGTCAGGTATGGAACATGATGCCTCCCACATGATTCTTATTGCTAAGAATTTCTTGGCTATTCTGGGTCTTTTGTTTATCCATATAAATTTTAGGACTGATTTTTCTAGCTCTGTGAAGAATGACATTAGTATTTTAATAGGAATTGCGTTAACTTTGTACTACTTTTGGTAGAATGGCCATTTTGATAATATTTATTCTGCCTATCCAAGAATATGGGAGGTCTTCCATCTCCTTAGATCTTCAATTCCTTTCTTTAGTGTTTTATAATTTTCATTAGAGAGGTCTTTTACCTCCTTGGTTAGATTTATTCCTAGGTATTTTATTTTTTGAGGTCCTGCTCCTAGATGTTCTGAGTTAATTTGTTGATGGGGCCCAGGCATCCTTATGGAAAACAAACAAACAAACAAAAACTATCTAGATGACTCTAATGGTTCATCCAGGGATGGGAACCACAGTTTAGACCAATCATGATCCTATGTCTGAGGCTGTTGCAAAGTTCTGTTAGTAAGGAGGAAGAAGGAAGAATTATGGGCCTGCAGCAGGTTCAGATTGTGGTTCCTAAACTTCTCTGCATTTTTTAAACACTTGGAAATCTTTTAAGAATTCTTAAATTCAGTACATGTCCCAGGCAATTTAATCAGTCTTTGGGGGTGGGGCATAGGCATTATTAGTCTTTGAGGTGACCCAGGTAATTCCAATGTGCAGACCAAGTTGGGAAGTCCTGGGTTAAGAGAAGAATATCATGCGAATGATTTCATTTGAAAACAATTTTTAAGAGGAAGGTGTGAAGAGAAATTATTCAGATTGGAAAAGAGGAAACTGAAGATCTATTTAATTATAGTTTCCAAGTATGTAAGAATAGTTCACAAAGAATGCTCTGAACTGAAGGACAGCAAGGACAAAATGGAATCAACTCAGGCACAGCCCTTGGGTTAGATGCAAAGAGAAATTTCCTAGCTGCAAATTGTTGCAAAGCAATGTGATGTGGTAAGGACAGGGCTGTGAAATCCTGTCATTTAAGAGCTGTAAAAATAGTATAGATTTGCATCTGTTAGAATGTGTAATGTCATTCTTTTTGAAAGTGAAGAGGTGGATGAAATGACCTGTCTAGCTTTCTTTGAAAATTTCCTATTTTACTCTTCTTTATTTTACATCTCAACTTAAAAGACAAACCTCTGCATTAACAGTTCAAAGAAAACATAACCTTTGCCTGCTTAGCTGCTTCAATAGATAAAATATCTGACAGCTAGTAATAGGTTAAGATGCTACTAGCTCAAAAGGCTTGGATCTCTAAAAGGCTATTTTGAGCTTCTGGATGACAAGCATACTGCCAAATAGAGAGGGCCATTCACATTTGATTTGAATAGGTTTCTGTGTTTGAAATGTAAATGCTGTGCTTAGGATGATGTCTGTGTCTGAGCCCTGCCCCACCCCCAAGAATAGTTGTTTTCATACCACATAAGAATTACACGTGTGTTGTGTGTTTAAATATTAGCCACCATTTAACTGTGTTCTCCTTTGTGCATGAAAAGCTCACTGACTATTATGAGTAGGACATGCCTTCTAATTATCTTTATTGTCTTTTGCAAGGCTGGTAACAGATTTGCCCTAGCCATACTTACCCTCATTAACAGGAATGCTGAGGGTGAAGGGTCAATTCAGGAACTCAGGATTGGAGGGGTCCTTCGCTTCCTGGGCAGAACACAACACACAGGTCAGAGACAAAGACCAAGGTTTATTTTGGAAAGTGGGGGATTCCCGGTTAAGGGAGAACAGGGGCCATCTCAAGAGGGAGAAAGCAATGCCTTTTGGGTCTCACAGTTCTTTCTCATAGGAGACCCCTGTGAGGGGGTGGGTAGGAGTGCACAGCAGGGATGGAGATCTGGATTTTCTCAGAATCTTCAGGTTCCTGACATCCAATCAGTGGATGGCGCCTGAGCTTGGCCAAGTGTCAGACCTTCCTTAAGGATCCTTTGTTTGCCAAATATCTTAAAAACTTTTGGTGGGGAGATAGGCCTTTAGGGTTAAAGGTGAGGGCCTTTGGGATGTTTGCCTACAGAAAAATAGACCCTGCAGGATAAAGATAAGGATCATCATGGACTTTTTATACTTAAAGCTCCAGTCTTTTCCCCTTGTCTTCTCTCTACCTATTACTTTTATTTTCCCTATCTTACCTCAGTAACATGCGTTAGCACAGCTTCTAGGGTTTCAGTTGCTGAGGAAATAACAGAGGTCATCAACAAAGCAAACCACACTCCATGGATCTTACCTACACTCAGTGGATCTAGGCTGAAGATCCCATGATGGAATTAAGGAGAAGGTTTAGAAGTATTTCCCCACTTCAGTACAGTCGTTCCCAAACTTTGCCACACATCAGAATCACATCAATATTAATTAAATCAGAATGACTGGGTATGAGAACCAGGCATCAGTAGTTTTTCAAGATCTCTGGATGATTCTAATGTGCAGCAAAGTTTGAGAACCACTGCCTTGGTCACCTTCATTATGGGATCTAGAATCTCTTATAGAAAGAATTTCTCTTAGGTCTCACATGCAAAAGTGTGAGAATATAATTGTATCTTTTCTGTCAAAGGAGTAGCTTGATTTAAACCACCATTTTGTAATCTGGTGGGGACTTAGATTCCTTCACAAAATTAGCATCTCTGAAGAGATTGTAGGTGTTGACCATCCACCATCTTCCCCTAGCTGACCGGGAAAATGTGAAACTGTAACTCCCACCAGTAGGAGTGCAGTGACGAGGAGTTTTGCGTTAGGGATATAAGACCCACTGGGTTCTTCTTCAGGTGTGCTTTCTCTCACATACTTGGGAGCATCCTTTTTTGCAAAAAAGTATAATCGCCTTGCCAAGCAATTTTCAAACACGTGCCTTTTCTTGACACCATGAAAAGTTATTTCTAACAAAAGTAAATGTAGGAATTGGATAAATTTTCCTGCTTGCTGAGTGTGAGGAAGATTAACTGTCCTTGAATATTCACACCTCATAATTCCTCCATCATAGGAGAACCTTGAATCCTTAGCTAGCTACATAGCCATGCAGAATAAAAACTACTTCTCCCAGGCTTCTTTGCAGTAGGGTATGGCCATGTGTCTCAATTTTAGTCTGTGGGATTAAGTGAAAATGGTATATTCCTAGATGATGCCTAAAGGGACAGTGTGTATTCTTCCCTTTCACCTTCTTGTTAGCTGGAATGCAGACATACTAGATGAAGCCCAATGGGTGACTGGACAATGAAATGACTTTAGGAAAATGCAAGCCATAGAAAACAAAGTAGAACCAGGCTTGGTGGCATACGCTTGGAATCCTAGTACTTGGGAGCTGAGACAGGAGAATTGCTAGTTCAAGACCAGCCTTAGCAACTTAGCAAGACTTGCAGCAACCTAATGAGACCCTGTTTCAAAACAAAAGAATAAAAATAGAGCTGGGGGTGTAGGTCAGACGTAGGATACCGTTGGGTTCAATTCCTAGTACCACAAAACATACATGCAATAGAAGAAGCCTAGTTCTCAGCCCTGAGCTTGATATCAGTCTTCAACTGACTGACTGTTCTGAGTGTCATAATGGGCAAAACAGTATTTATGGCACTGCTTCTATTCATTGCATTTGAACCTAATTTTTGTGTGTGTGTGTGTGTGTGTGTGTGTGTGTGTGGTACTGGGAATTGAGCCCAGGGGCATTCTATCTCTGAGCTCCACCCCCAACCTGATTTTTTATTCTCTATTTTGAAACAGGATCTCACTAAGTTGCAGAGATCTCACAAGTTGCTAAGGTTGGCCAGAAACCTGCAATCTTCCTGTCTCAGCCTCCCAAGTACAGGGATTAGAAGCATGCGGCACCACCCCCAGCATTTGAACCTAGTTCTGAAGAAAGCAAGAAGTAAAATTTCACAAAGCAACTTCATATAGTAGAAGGAGTACTGACTGAGAGTCAAGACCTAGATTTGAGGCCTGCAGTCACTGCTTACTAAGAGCAAGGCCCAGGGCAAGTTTTTTTTTTTTTTTTTCCGGTACTGGGGATTGAACTCAGGGGCATTCTACCTCCGAGCTATACCCTCAGCCCGTTTTTTATCCTTTATTTTGAAACAGGGTCTCACTAAGTTGCAGAGTGCCTCACTAGGTAGCTGAGACTGGCCACGAACCCGGATCCTCCCATCTCAGCCTCCCAAATGCTGGGATTACAAGCGTGCGCCACCACACCTGGGCCCAGGGCAAGTCTGTAACCTCTATCTTTAGCCTCCTCATGTATAAAGGATGAGGGCTGCATTTCTAACATGTGATGCTCTTGAGTCTTTCGTGTTGATGTAACATATCCTTAGAGGGGGTTTCCCATCAGCCTTCTATTCTCCAGGCTGGCAAAAATCTGGTGAAATCCAGAGATTCCCATCCTGCTGGACCAGCGAAAGGCCTTGTATTGAACTCTTAACAACCACATTGTATATTCTCTGCAGAACACCAGAGACAGGGGATGTGTTCTGAAGGTTTCCATTGAAGACTCTGGTTCCGACAGTGTCATCCCTTGCAGATGGGTGCGAGAGAAAAAGAAAACATGTTTCAAGTTGTCTCTTCTCAAAATTACCTTCCTAACACCACAGCAAAAACAAAGCAAGCAAACAAATGGTCCCAATTCTAGATTGACTCAAAACAGATATAAGTGTAGGAGGGGAAAGACATGTGTTCCAAGCGTGCACCTCCCTGATGAGAAAGTTGAGGCCTGCAGGTCTGGATGGCTTGTTCGCAGTCCTGCTTTCGGTGGTACCTGTGGGAGACTCCCCGTCCTCAACCAACGTAACACAGCTCGGCCTCAGATTCCTCAACCTAATCCATACATCTTTTCAGGCAAATTTCACAGTGTGAGGGAGTCTTGACTCTCAGTCAATACTCCTTCTACTATATGAAGTTGCTTTGTAAAATTTTACTTCTTGCTTTCTTCAGAACTAGGTTCAAATGCTGGGGGTGGTGCCGCATGCTTCTAATCCCTGTACTTGGGAGGCTGAGACAGGAAGATTGCAGGTTTCTGGCCAACCTTAGCAACTTGTGAGACTCTGCAACTGAGTGAGATCCTGTTTCAAAATAGAGAATAAAAAATCGGGTTGGGGGTGGAGCTCAGAGATAGAATCCCCCTGGGCTCAATCCCCAGTACCACACACACACACACACACACACACACACACACACACACACACACACACTTAAGTTCAAATGCAATGAATAGAAACAGTGCTATAAATACTGTTTCACCTATTATGACACTCAGAACAGTCAGTCAGTTGAAGGCTGATATCAAGCTCAGGGCTGGGAACTAGGTTTCTTCTACTGCTGTGTGTTTTGTGGTACTAGACCTAATCCATTTGTCTTTTCAGCCAAATTTCACAGTGAGAGGGGGAGGATTACACCTCATGCACACCATAGTTTCATTGGATTCAATTAAATACCCTGCACAATTAAATCACAAGTACATCTTGAATAAATCAAACCTTAAGAGATATTACCTTTACTTGAGAGAGTTACTCTGGTCACACATAAGGTCGATGTTTCCAAAATCTTTTGTTGGAAAGTTGCCATGCCTCTAGCTCAGAACGTGGCCCTTTTCCCATCCCCAGGCCCATCTCGTGGTGGTCACTACCACTGCCCCCTCCACACACTCCTCTTACTTCTTTACAGCCAGGTCTGACCCATCTGGAGATCCTGTTGACTTGACCTTCAAACCACCCCCATCCAGCCACTCCCAACCAGGGTCATCACCACCATACTGGGCCAAGTCACTACTATTCCTCTGTCCTGTATCACTGCCATGGCTTCCCAACCAGTCCCTTACTCTGCCCTTGCTTTCTTGAGTCTGATCTCCATATACCAGGCAAAGCCATGCTTTGAAATGTAAATCAGATAATGCCATACTGCCCTGTAACCTCAGTGGGTTTCCATAAAGACCAGAGCCCATGGGGTGACTTCTGAGGTGCTCTAAATTTGCCTCTCTCTCTCTCTCTCTGCGATACTGGGGATGGAGCCCAGGGGCATCTACCTCTAAGCTATACTCCCAGCCCAATTCTTACTTTTTAGTTTGAAAAAAGATCTTGCCAACTTGCTGAGGGTCTCATAAAGTTGCTGAGGTTGAGTTTGAATTTGCAATCCTCCTGTCTCAGCCTCCCAAATACTAGGATTACAGGTGTGTGCCACCACACCCAGCTTGTCTTGCCCATTCTGCTCCTGTTGTAGTCGTCTCCTTGTCATCTCTTGAGCACCTCAGTGCATGCACCTCAGGGCCTTTGTTCTAACTTGTCCTTCTGACAGAAATATATTCCTGTGGCAGCAAATCCTGAAACATGCAGTTTTGTGAATCCTCATTAATAAATCACAGATCAGAGCCAGGCATGGTGGTGGCACACGCTTGTAATCCCAGCATTTGGGAGGCTGAGACCGGAGGATCCAGGTTCTCAGCCAGCCTCAGCTACCTAGTGAGGCACTCTGCAACTTAGTGAGACCCTGTTTTAAAATAAAGAATAAAAAATAGGGCTGGGGGATGCCTCTGAGTTCAATCCCTAGTATTGAAAAAAAAAAAAAATCACAGAAAATTAGATGCCACGTCTTGAAGGGGTCCTTGAAATGTAAACTTCACTTGCTTCATAGTCAATCCTCCTCCTTTCTTCTCTCATCTGCTTGGTGAACTCCCTCCCTCCTTCAAAGCTTGATTGTGTGTGTGTGTGTGTGTGTGTGTGTGTGTGTGTGTGTGTGTGTGTAGGCGTGCAAGTGCTTGTGTATGTGTTACTGGATGCCAAACCCAGGGGCATTCTATCTTCGAGCGACACCCCCAGCCCTACTTTATTTTTTTATTTGGAAACAGGGTCTTGCTAAGTTATTGAGGGTCTTGCTAAGTTGATGAGGCTGTCTTTGAACCTGTGAACCTCCCGTCTCAGCCTCCCAAGTACTGGGATTACATGCATGTGCCACCACACTCAGCTTCAAATCTTGATTCTAATCTTTCCTTTCCAATCACTGTGGCCTCTGTACAAGTCTGCAACTTGTTCTTCCTCACCTCTGCCTTTTCTCTCCTTTGGCACTTACCATCTTCTAATATACTATAAAATTAACTTATATCACCCCGCCCCCGTTGGAATATAACTTCCAGGATCGCAAGCTCTCTCTCAGGCCTTGCACAGAGCAGTTGTTCAATAAAAATTTGTAAAAGGGATGAATCTATATTTTTAAATACTGTTTTACAAATAATTGGGGCTTTTTGACATAACATACTCTAGATTCTCAGCCATTATTTTGAAAATTAAAATTAATTTTTAAAAGTCATCATTACTACTATTCCTGCAGTTTCTAGCATGTGTCAAGCTCTGCTACAGTTTCATAGAGGCACTATTAATATTCTCATTTTATAGATTAGACAACCTACTTGAAATCTATTGCCCAAGGGCACGTAGCTAGGATGTAACCAAAGGAAATTAACCCCAGGCATGTTTGATTGCAAATGGCCTGATCTTTGCATTTTGCTGAAGCAAGCGACATTCATACCCTGTTAGTTTCTGGCATGGCAGAAGGAGGTGGTGGAGAAACTCGGATGAAATTGAGATCGATACAGCTCCAGCACATACTTGCTTTGGGACTCTGGGCAACTTTCTTAACTTCTGAATTTCAGTTTTTTCTTCTATAAAATGGGTCTGACTGTGCCAACCTTGAAGGATAGATAAGTAAGGGAGATAGTGTTTAATACTGAGGTTTTAAGAAGTCTTGCATAGGTATTTCAAAGGCTTTGAAGGAACTTATAAGTAAAGCATACACACACACACACACACACACACACACACACACACACTTACTTTCTCTCTTCCATGAGTACAATTCAGGGGTGCCAGCCAGTTGCTATGGGGAAGGCTATGGCTGGGTTGCCGGGCTTTTCTGGAACCAGCAGAGTCTGGCTCAAGAGAACATTGTAGGAGTGGGGCAGAGAAGAGCAATGTTGCAAACTAAGGAGGGAAGCAGGGAGATACTCTTTTGAAGTTACATTTTGTTCTTACCTCCCACAAGTTGGCTTGCTTACATCTTTTGGTAACACAGGGAGTACGCCTTTTTTCCAACACTTCACTGAATAAGTGTCACAGGATACTTGAAGTTTCCTGGAATTGAGTCATCCCGTACAATTTCAAATACTTTAAGTACTAAATTAAAGAAAAATTCCAGCTTCTTTCTTATTTGGGAACAATAGAGGAGGAAAGACAATCTGACAGTGTTACGTGGGGGAGGAGGCTAAGCCCAAGGCTAGGAGGGTTCATGGGTGAGGCAACAGGTAAGCCCAAGGTCACAGTGTCCTCTTCACAGCCTTGCTTCATGCACCCGAGAGGCCTGTGGCGTACAACAGTCATTGTTGATTCATCTTATTGTATTATTTTCTTAAGGACATTTTGGATATCTTTTTTTTTTTTTTTTTCGGTACTGGGGATTGAACCCAGGGGCATTCTACCTCCGAGCTATACCCCCAGCCCTATTTTTTATTCTTTATTTTGAAACCGAGTCTCACTAAGTTGCGGAGTGCCTCACTAGGTAGCTGAGGCTGGCCGCGAACCTGGTCTCAGCCTCCTGAATGCTGGGATTACAAGCGTGCGCCACCATGCCCGGCTGGATATCCTTTTAAATAAGCAATCTTATTATTTAGTCTGAATTTATCTGAAAAAAAAATACCATATGGGAAAATTTAAATACCTGTAAACCCTTGGCCCTATTGTGGCAACAACTAAAGATAATGCATTTAATAAAGACTTGTGTATTTGATACATGTGAAAATTTTGGTCTTCTACCTCATATTGCAGAAAGTGGGACTATAAGATATATAAGATGAATTTCAGGATCCACTTGTGATAGAGCCTTAAAAACGGCTGCTTGGATAAGGTAGAACTTCATTTTCCCTTCTTGTAAAAGAGACCTCTAGAAGCCATTCAGGTGTAGCTCCCACTCCAAGGCCATCAGGGACGGCAGCACCTTCCAGCTTCCTAACTGTTGTTCCTGGGCTGACAGTTGAGGGCTGCTGGAGCTCCCCACACTAAGCTGCTGGCCATGAGAGAAGGCAGAAGTGTGTGCCCCTCCCCTAAGGACTCTGCTGGCTACATCTATAGTTGCATCTTTTTGTTTTCTTATATCTGATTGGCCAGAACTTATCCACATGCCCACATTCAGCTGCAAGGGAATCTGGGAAAGGTATATATTACAGCTAGGTATATTGCACCCAGAGGAAATTTAGGTTTTGTTATACGAAATGATGAGGTAGAGTAGAAAGGAATAAAAATTTAGGCAGGAAGGAGACATTGGGAAGGAAAGGAAAAATACAGCTTTAAAATCTGGAGAGTTCATAGACCCTGCCCTCACTGGAAGTCCTTTCAGACAAAGGCCAAACTTCAGCGACCTCCCATCTTCGAAACCTTCCAACTTGGACCGTCTACCTGTCAACTGCCAATATCTGAGAAAGGAGGAGGTCCAGACTGCTTCTGTGCCCGCCCCTCTTAAAAGTTTATAAAAAGGCTCCCTTCCTCTCTTCCGCCTTTTTGCCTGCATGGCCGGGAAGATCTCCGCTTACCTGTTTTCCCCGAGTCCCTCATTTTCCTAAATAAATACCTGCCTTTTGTTCCTGACTGGCATGTGTTAAAATTCTTTTTATCACGGAGGCCAAGGACCCATGAGTGGGACCTTGTTATCCCACAACAGGAAGAGTAGGACCTCTATTGGGAGGCCTTTTGCAATCTGTCTCTTTTTCCTTTCTGTAAAGGTCAGGGTTCACTAGAGTAACAGAACTCACAGAACACATACATGGTAAAAGGGGATTTATCAAATCAGCTTACAGTCCAAAGCAGGTTGCCAACTGCACAAGGAGAGCCGGAGGAACCAGCAGCTGATAGAGCGGTCCAAGAGCTGGAGTCTCAGAATCAGAGCGACCATTGATTCAGTCCCAGTCCAAATGGAAAGACCAGGAAACTCCTTGGAGAAACAATGGTGAAGGTGCAGTTCCAAGAGCTGAAGGCTGATATCTCAGACGAGCACAGACATGCTTTCTTCAGGAAGAACCATGTGTGCATTCACGCGGCTTTCTCCTTTTATCCAGTTCCTGTACTGCCCACATTCAGGGCAGGACTTCTACTTCAATCTGCCATTATGTAAATTAGTCATCTCATCAACACCCCCAAAGTCACATCATCTGAAGTATTTCATGATCCAGGCAGGTTGACAATCCACTTTTTTTTTTTTTTTTTTTTTTTTTTTTTTTTTTTTTTTTTTTTTTTTTTTTTTT
>PVLC010046568.1:0-11392 GCA_004027655.1 Graphiurus murinus | reverse complement strand
ACCCAAACAGACAACTCCCAAGAATCTGACAGAATACCCAAGTCCCTGGACCTTGTCTTTGTTAATAATCTACCACAATTCCTAGAGACCAGCTAGAAGACTGCATGCAGCTGCATCTAACTCTGTAAGAAAATCTGAGGTTAGCATAACATCATCAATACAATTGTACAACTGTATAACCTCAGGCTTCTGCCAAGAGGCTAAATACTGTACCACCTGGCTGCGACATGTCTCAGGCTTCAGTCAAGAGGCTACATTGTAATGGAATTGTCCCAGACGTGGCAGGTAATCCATCAGTTCTGAAATGTTGGCTGCCACTGCATACAAGGGTGTTGTCAATTTATTAACTCCTGATAGTCCATTGTTATATACCAGGCACCATCATGATTTTGTACTGGCCACATGGGAGAGTTAAATGGGCTACAAGCTGGGTGTATTACACTGGCTTCTTCTAGCTTTAGTATTGTTTGTCCAATTTTCCTCATGTTCCCTGGTAATTTGCACTGCTGTACAGTCACAATCCTGATGGAGTAATAGTTTTTACCACATGCATTCATAGCCAGAATTCTCCAATAGTTATCAATTTGTAACATATCTACCCCCAGGATATACTCAGCTATGGGGGATAGATCCAGAACACATTGCACATTGCAGGGGACCAGTAAATAATCAATTCCAATAGTCCTCAGGTCAGCCAGTTATCCCTCCTGCTAACTGGGTACCTGAGTCCAGTCTCTAGTCAATGTCGATACTGGGAATCACATCTAACCTCCCCTGAGTTGATCCTCTAAGGATTGCTCCTCCACGTAACCAGGAACCACAGGGGGTGGGAGTGGGAACAATATTCCTTCCCCCCCTGGATCTACTCCAGAGGAGTACTGAGGGCACTCACTGCATCCTGCCAACTATGCCAATGGTCAGGGGGCTGGCCAGGGGCCAACTGTGGTTTTAGGTAGTGCAGTGAAATCCTTTGCAGGAAACAAAACAAAAACAAAAACAAATCAAACAAACAAACAAAAAAACATGGTCTGCAGAATAAAGTTACTGTTTTTTTTGTTTGTTTTTGTTCTCCTCCAGAGTTGCCATCTGGAGGAGAACAACAACAAAAAAAAAACAACAAAAACAAAAACAAAAAAACAGTAACTTTATTCTGCAGACCATTTTCTTTTTCTTTTCTTTTTTTTTTTTTTGCGGTACTGGGGATTGAACTCAGGGGCATTCTACCTCCGAGCTACACCCCCAGCCCTATTTTTTAGTCTTTATTTTGAAACAGGGTCTCACTAAGTTGTGGAGTGCCTCACTAGGTAGCTGAGGCTGGCTGAGAACCCGGATCCTCCGGTCTCAGCCTCCTGAATGCTGGGATTACAAGCGTGCGCCACCACGCCCGGCTGCAGACCATTTTCTTATGTAGAGTTCTGTACAAAATGATGCACACCCATGTCAGCTGGATGTGCACATGCGTGTTATGCTTTTCATAATCATTGCCCATAACTATATGCAATGTGCATGCATGAGACATACATGCACCCACTATTGCATGGGAGGTACACGCATCCAAACTGTATGGGGGACTGTATGCACCTGTGGCTGTGTGGGATGCACTAGTGGCCAATTGTCCTTGGATGCACGGCATCATGAAGTACTCCCTTTATGCTCTCCCACATGCCAACATTTTTTGTTTCACATGAAGAAGAAAGTTCCAAATATATGTCAATTGAAAGAACACACTTGCTTGTTCATGAAAGCCAAACTATGAGAAAGTTTGTTCATTTGTGACTATACCCTGGAGAATCAAGTTGTAATGACTGATGAGATTTTCAGGAGATAGTACTAATTTGCCATGAGGATGGTTCTTAGAAGCATAGAAAAAACTGGTTCCTGGTAAGTGAGGCCATATTGTCCCAACTTCCAAGGCAGTTGATGAAGGAAGGGGTTAAAAGGCTCCTGAAGGTGGCCAGACTGGGGTGGATTCATTATGTAAGGCTGCAGAGACCTATTAGAGAATTGTTTTCCAAGAAAGGTCTAGGAAGATGACCAATTACTAGGGTCATAAGGAATGCATTGCTGTGAATGACAACAGGACCTGTGTCTGTTCTTTAGAAGAGAGTGGATGGTGGAGAGGCACACGAGAACGATGATAGGACCCCAAAATAACAGAAGCCAGATAGCAGTGCTTGACTGCACACAACCACAACCAGATAGATGTGATTTTAATTTGTGGTAATATGAGAGTGCCAGCTACAAGGCCCAAACCAGATTCTTCTGCAGATGGTTAATTGAATGAAATGGTTTAAAGAGCAAAACAGATAGGCAACAAACAAGGGAATTATTGAACTTTTACATATGTAAGAAATTGAAAATAAGTAATCAGAAGGCAATATGAATTCTTGCCCAATTTCCATAAGTTCAGGTGTCCCAGAAGAAAAACTTTATAGTATCACTTTTTGGTAGAGTATGGGAAGATTTGGCTCACATAATAAATAGAAAGATGACCAGTATAAAGCTATATTAAGCCATTTTCCAGCAAACCTCAAGGCTCAATTGTGAAAACCTGCTTAAATTTAATGTTTGTAGGTGAGTTAGATTTCTGCTCAGATTTGTTTGGTTGACTGTTCTCTTCTTTGCAGCTAAACATGTTCTTAAAATATGATTAAGTGTTCAAAAATTTAATCAGTTAACATATACATTTATGGCCAATTTATAAGAACAGTGAGAACATAAAATTTTATTAGCATTTTTATAAATGTATTTTTAGTTGTTAATTGACAAATTATAATTGCATGTATTTGTGGAGTACAATGTGGAGCCATCTATATATATAAACACATACACAAAGTAGAATGATTAAGTCAAGCTAATTAATATATCCATTAGCTCATGTACTTCTCATTTTTATAAGAACATTTGAAATTTACTCCTATCAACAATACAATTTCAGTGTATTATTATTACATATACCTATTTTTATTATGCTATGCAGTTGCTCTAGAAAAACTTCTATTTAATATAACTTGGTACCCTTTTACCAGCATCTTCCCTATTAACATTTATAACACAATCTATTTACATGCAATGAGCAAAACCTACATGAAATAAATTAAAACATACACTGTGGGACATTGATTGTTTTTAATAAAATTATCTTTTTGGTGAGAATAGTTCATCCACTTTTTGCCCAACTTTATACATTATTGTTTTTTCTCCTTTATAGGGATAATTTAATTCTTTATGTTTTCCTAGCAAATGATCCACTTTATGGAGGTTTTCAAATGCATGAGCACAGAGCCTCACTTGTATTTTCTCATAATTATTGTACTGTGATGGCTTCCCATAATTGCAGCAATAGCTCCTGTTTGCTCCTTATGTTTTGTGCTTTTGTTACTCCATCTTTCCTGATTAGCTATATTAGATGTTTACAAAGTAGCTTTGTCCCTCAATGACCCCTGCTTAACTGGGAGGAGGCAGAAATGATTTGGTTTCAGAATCTTAGCTGTTTGTTGATACAATGCTCAATTGCTTTCAGTATGGGAGTCTGGGGTTAGCTGTGGTCAAGCCTGAATCAGAGAGGAAAAACTTGATATAAGAAATGTTTTACTTATATAAAAACAACTTATTATTATACTACTTCTTTTCAATTCTACCCTCTCTGCTTAGCAAAATGAACATCCCCTGGTCTTTGTTTTTAGGTGTTGACCTTTTCTGGCAGCATATGGTATAGTGAGAACCTGAGGTATTTATTCTTCCCTAAAATTTTTGTAATCCTAATTATAGTTAAACTTAATTCATCTCCCAAATGGAAAATATTAAGTGCTATCATGAGTTCCACGGGGAGGGGCGGGAGAGAGATAAGAAAGTGCAAAGAGGTAAGAAGGATGGAAGGGGAAAAGGAACAAATGAGGGAGACAGGCAGGCAGGAAGTCTTTTAAGTAATTTACTTAAAGAACAAGCTCCTTTCTTTTTACCTGCCTGGCGATCATACTTCAGAGAGAAATGTCGATGGTAACAAGGTGAAGGAGATCCACTTAAATTTTTCCAGTTTAACTTGGTTTATTTCAGTTACATTTGACAATTGGGTCTCTGCTGTGGTTTGGACTTAGAATGTCCACTTAGACCTCAGAGAGACAGAGCAGCCATCTTGAAGGCAAGACTTGGTTGCTGAGGAAGAGTCTCTGGGAGTGTGGCCTTCCAGATTATATATGGTTCTTCTTCCCCTTGCTCTCTTGAGCAGAGCCCTTGCCTGCTGTCTGACACTCTCTCTCTCTCTCTCTCTCTCTCTCTCTCTCTCTCTCTCTCTCTCTCTCTCGCCACCATGCCCTGAGCACCTTAGACGTTACCAGCCTGACATGAACTGAACCCCTGAAATCTCCAGAACTGTGAGTAAATAAACCTTTCTTCAAGTTGTGGTCATAAGGTCTTATGGGTACAGAGGTGAGAATGCTGTTTGAAACAGTCTTATGTTAACAATAAACTTTATCAACAGAGATCCCAAAAATAAACCTTCTAATATATGGTCCTAACATACTTATTCTTTGTCATTAATATGTAGTACAGACATTATTTCCTAGTCCATAGTTTAACTTTTTATCTTCTAAAACTGTTGCTTGGGATATAAATGGTTTTAAATATAAAATTCAATCATTCAAGTTTTTACATTTGAAGTTTTTGCTACTTATCAGAAAATTTTACTTAAATTCATATTTTTATGAATCACAAGTTAAGAATTTAGACTCTTTTTTAAAGAAAAACAAATTTATACAGTTTATTCAGCAAGATTTTTTAGAAAAAAATTACTATTTGCTCTTTTAATTTTCTTTGAGATTATATGTATGTGAGTCTGTTTTGATTTTTTTTATTTGGTCCAAAGGCCTTTATGTCTATTACTAGGCCAGTGCAATATAACCTTGGCTACTGTAGCTTTATGGTGATTCTGGAATTAGATGGCATAAGCCATTATTTTCTTTTTACTTTAAAAATTTATTGTTTCTTCTCAGTACTTTGTACATAATATAAAACTTAGAATCATTTTATTAATTCTTATGAATGTTTAGCTAGGATTTGGATTGGGGTTGAATATATAGGTAAATTTGGAAATAATAAAAATATTGAAAATATTGAGATATGGTCTATGAACATGGTATATTTTTCATTTACATTTTTGTCCTGTTTATATTTTCATTTGGTGATTTTTATTTATTTTTACTCAATTTCACTGATCTTTTCCTCACTTATGTTTAAACTTCTCGTGAACCAATCATAAGAATTCTTGATTTTTAATATTGTC
Source organism: Graphiurus murinus (assembly GCA_004027655.1). Lineage (NCBI taxonomy): Eukaryota > Metazoa > Chordata > Mammalia > Rodentia > Gliridae > Graphiurus > Graphiurus murinus. The sequence continues at coordinate 6,111 of PVLC010046568.1, read as the reverse complement.
TTTTTGCTTCATCTCTTGATAGTGGGCTGATTATTTTTCTTGGTTTTTGGTGTCCTATGAGCTTTTTAAATAGAGTAGTAGGAATTTTGTGGAGAATAGTAGAAAAAAAAATAAGTAACATTATATAAAAAAAATGACCATGAATTGTCTTTTCTTCATTGTAAGGAAATTAGTGTATTTAGTCTTGAATTGGGTTTGAATTTTTTTATAATCTCCAACTGGACACTTAAAATTTTTCTAGTAGTGACCTATTGACTAATGCTTAGAGCAGAATATGAGATGCCAAAGGTCCATATTTATCTTCAGTTTCATATTTCAGCAGTTTTTACATACGTGTCACACAGAAGTTTCTTGCTATGCAGTGTCACTTTTTCACTGGTAGACTATTTTTTAAAAATTATTTTGTTTATTGAGTAGTACTTCTTAGTCAATTTTGTATCCATAATAGAATGCCACAGGCTGTCTACTAATGAACAGGTTTATTGGCTCACAGTTCTAGAGATTGAAAATCTAAGATCAAATGGCCAGCATCTGATGAGGGCCTTCTTGCTGCATCATCCTACAGAAAACATTAAAAATGAGCAAGAGAGAGAGAATGACAGTGGTGAGAACTCTATTCTATAAGGAGCCCGTTCCCACAATAGTATCAATCTATTCATAAGGGTGGTGCCCCCAACACTGAAACAGCTACAATTAGGCCCTATCTTACAATGCTGTCACTTTGGGAATCAGGTTTTTCAATACAAAAACTTTGAGGGACACATTTAAATCATAACAGGGTATTTTTCTTATTATAAATAGGGAAAGGGGCCAGGAGGTCTCCATTTTCTTGGTTAAACTTTCGCCTTATGAGGTCCTATATCCTTGGCCTGAAGCATGGTTCTTTACAACGTCTTGTCTGTCCTATGTGGAAGCCAAACTCTTGGCTTGCATTCTTGGCACTTAAGGAAAGGAGGTCTGTACCGCCTCCCTTTCTCTACACCATGCAACATTTTTATTGTTGCTACATTGTAGGCCACAGTGATTTTCCTGCCCATCTTCCAGATGCAGAGTGTTTGTGCTTCTGTGTATTTCCAGAAGCTGTAGATTTGTGTGTCTTTCAGAAGAAGAAGAGTTTTGTTTCTCCCTCTCTGGAAAAACAATAGATTTTTGACTGGATCTTTCACTGGAGAAGAACAATTTCATATTCTTTCTTCATTTATTTGAAATAAAAATTTAGAGAATTTTATTCCTAGGAAAAAAATTCTAGGAAACAGAATTTATACATTAACAAGGCAAAATACTTGCCTTCAAGAATCTTACATTCCAGTTGGGAAAAAGATGAACAACAATATAGTATTATGTTAAATCTCATCACTAAAAGAACTGAAATTGATTAAAAAAAAGAAAGATTAAGCAGATTAGATAATGATGAAATGGAGGACTCATACTCTTGAAGAATGATTCATGAAAACTTTGTCAGAAAGGTGATTTTGAAGAAAGGCTTGAATTAAAACCGATGAAGAAGTTTGATGGCAATCAATATTGTCAAGGAAAACTTTGCTTCTTCAGAAGAAATGGCAAATTTATATATTTTTAGAATATTGATAAAAATATCAGGAAGCTAAAAAAAATAACCTCCATGGCTTTTGATTATTTTAAATGATCTCTATGATCTCGACACCTATATTTCTGAATATTACTGTCTTTTGTTCACTTATATCTAATAAGAGAAAATCTCTCTAAATTAACCCAAAGTAATTTCATATCATTAGGATATAGAGGTGACAAAAGTATATCTTAGTTTAAATTTACTCAGCTATTGTAAGATCTTTTAAAAGAACATTTCAAATCAACTTTGACTTTCACGGTGCTATTGAAATGAAAATTCTATTCTTAAATATTGACAAAAGGCCAATATTGAGTTTGTGCAGAATATGCTATAACATGGTTTCTGTTCAAAGTAGTAGCAGGAGTAAAATCAATATAAACTTCAGTCATAGTATCACATGAAACAATTACATACACATAAAAAACAGGAAATCAAATAGTATTTGTTGATTCGATGAAAGGGTAGAAAACTGACACTGGAAATTGAGTAATTATAAGTACTAACAGTTTTAAAAGATATCAATGAGCCAGATATGGTGGCATAAACCTGTAATTGTAGTACTTGGAAAGCTGAAATAGGAAGATTGCAAGTTTGCGAACAGCCTCAGCAACCATAGCAAGACTCTCAATAACCTAGTAAGACCCCTATTTCAAAATAAACAAGCAAAAATAAATTTTAAAAAAGGCTGGGGGTGCAGCATGGAGGTAGAATGCCTCTGGGTTCATTCCTCAGTACCACATATACACATTAATAAATAAAAAGATATCAATGTCCTATTTAATAAATTTAGGCAGAAAATAACACCCCACGCTAAAATTGTGTGTGCTTACTATTTTTAGAATATTTTGCATTTTCTGTTTTTAGTTTTTAAATTCATTTTTACTTTATCTCTATCTATATGTAGGTATATTTTTGAGGAAACTCTAGTTCATTTGTGTCAGCAATTAACTAAACATATAGATGAATATTTTCTAAATATTTATATCTCTTTCCTGCATATATTGGTATGTTTAAAAATTTTAATACACAAATGAAACCTGGTGTATACCAATACACCAGTTCAATAAGTTAATAAGTTCATAATCAACTAAGATATTTCCTAACTTTATTCAGTGTAGAACATAATAAGTTTAAAAGAAATTATCTAATCAAATAGGTTTGAAAAATCTTAAGATTAAATAACATTGAAAATACTTTTAGGCTCATTATGACTCTTAATGAGGATACCAAACCATTTAACATTTCCCACACTTAATTTATAATTTTTTAAAATAGATATTTGCAATCATCTCAGAAATATATTTTAAAAACTGAAGTTGGAAAATATCAGTACTTACTGGTGAAAATTTGTTTGCTAATAATATGATAGACTACAAAACAAAGAAAATATTTTTAAATGCCATAATGTTTAATACAGTAATTATTTTAATATATTTCTACTATTTTCTTTTCTTTTTTTTTTTTTTTGGCGGTACTGGGGATTGAACTCAGGGGCATTCTACCTCCGAGCTATACCCCAGCCCTACTTTTTATTTTTTATTTTGAACCTGGGTCTCACTAAGTTGCAAAGGGCCTCACTAGTTAGCTAAGGCTGGCCACAAACCTGTATCCTCCAGTCTCAGCCTCCCAAATACTGGGATTACAAGCACGTGCCACCACGCCCAGCTTATTTCTACTATTTTCTAATGTTAGTCCATCTTCTTTATTTTTCACACATAACTTAGAAAATTGATGCTGTCAATATTACTATAATTTATTTTTCCTGCGTGTTCCTAAGTGATGTTCAGGTCGTGTCTTCTCAGCCATTACTTTGCATTATTTTTAACAAAATACAGATGGCACATGATTTCTTAGAATTGGATCTAATTCTCCACCTGAAACCTATTGCTGAGAATAGTCCAATGTGGTTATAGGTTATCCATCATAAGCCCACCATCCCAGATCTATAAAGGGATATCTGAACTAACAACATATCATCTGATTTCTGCAACTAAGATTCTCAAGCCTACAGAAATGGCAGACTACATATAGACTATTCCTTTCAGAAAGCTAATCCATATGGTCTTATTACTTAAATTAGTTACAACTGTGAGGAAAGGGCCAGCCCGACTATCTAAACATACTTAACCTTTAAGAAGTTTACCTTGTAATAGATCTGAATACATCTCGGAGCTGACACTATGACTCTCAGAAGCTTTGACAAGAAGGTTGACTTTCTCCTTTTCAAGACTTCTTCATTCAATCTTGACTTTCATGAAAGAAAATCGAGGCTTGTTGCAATAGAACAGAGTTTCTCAACCTCTACTGATCTGCAACGTCACCTTAATAGCTGGATCTTGAGCAAGGCTCAGTCCCGCTGGAACTCTGCAAGGCAGATGATTCCAAAAGAAGGAATGAGTAACATATCCCACTTTGCATTATGTTATTCTGGAAATTTGGGGTGCTTTGGGTTTTGCTTTCACATTAATTATAAAGGAAAGTTTCTTAGAAACACAAGATGGCTGGACAGATTGTGATTCCTCCATGTTAGAAAAAGACAATGCCTCAGCTTGTCTCAGAGATATTCATTAACCTTTTTACAAACATCAGGAAATGGACTTTGCAAGCTTAGCTACTAAACCAAAGAAACTTAGGTCTACTATTTTATCTATGAGTAAAGAAAGCTTTAAGACAGATAGTTTCTCTCTCTCTGGAACCTCCCCCTTGTTGACACCACACATTAACTAACTCCCTAGCTGCCTGAGGAAAAGATAAGAACACTGCTTACAGGAGCTAAAATAAATAGTGAAGATTTAAACTAATGAATAGACACTCTTCTTTGTTGTTAACCTATAACACTGCTTTTGTACTAAAAGAATTTTTATATATGTATTGTATTCTGTAACCTTTGCTGTTTTCTTAATCCCATCAAATACCATGGGAAATGGCTTTTCTAGTTAGAGATGACCTACTCAACTTTTAGGAAAAACAAGTCTGTAAAAATTCCTGTTCTATATGCCTCATTGTAAAAGATAGTATAAGAAACTGCTACTATTTGGAATAAACAGATGCGTTTCCACACTGTGGGTGGTGTGACCGTATCCTCGCAGCCTTGTCTCAATCCACACCTATGGATGGTACCCAACACTGATCATTAACTTTTCACCTCATTGGTGAGGGAGGAATTCCTTCCATAGAGTATAGGGAGGGCTGACACTGGTCAGATAAGACAGACTAGTCACATACATTTAAGACTCAGGGATGAGGAGATTACACCATGCAGGGTCACAGAGGGGTGGCATAAGAAACAGAGTGAATAATGAGGGGTTGTGAGAAGCAGAATTTGTAGTATCAAGAGGCCAGGATATGCCCTGGTTTCTGCAGGAGGATGTGATTGGCCTGTTTTAATAATTCTATAGGGTTTCAAGGAAACCACTACACAGGAATAAGCAAGAATCATCGCTAGTCCCCCCCCCCCCTCTTTGTACTGAGGATTGAATCCAGGGGCTTTCTATCTCCAGGCTACCACCCATCCCTCCTTTTTTATTTTGAAACAGAATCCCACTAAATTTCTGAGACTTTCACTATATTGCTAAGGTTGGTCTTGGACCGGTGATCTACTGCCTCAGCCTTCCAAGTACTGGGATTATAGGCATGCACCACCATACCCAGCTAACTAGTGTCTTTGATAAGGAGAGTTGCATAATTGAAGAGCTTTATTCACCAGAGCAGAGGAGTGGGGCAATTTTTAGTTTTATCATTTGAGGACCTACTGATTTTATCAGATGTCAAGGCAAAACATATTATTAACTTTAGGCATATACCACATAACCATGGCACTATTATCACTTGAAGTTGAAACAATCTTTGTTGTAGGGACTTCTAATGTGCATCAAAGGATGTTTGATTCAGCCCTGGCCTCTATCCATTGATGGCAGTAGCCACAGCCCCACACTATCCCTAAGTGTGATCATCCAAAATATCTCCAGATATTGCCAAGTAGTAACTATTAGGGTTTAGATATGAAATGCACTTTCTTCTCCTCCCTACCCCCTAAAAAAGCTCATGTGTTGAAAGCCTGGTCTCCAATGAAGCAACCCAGAGGTGGCTTGGCTCGAGGAGATAGATCACTGGGGACATGACCTGGAAGACTATATATATTCTTGGCCCTTTTCAGCTGCTTCCTTCTGCTACTCTCTGTTGTAATATTTCTGCCTTGGGGCTGGTCAATTATGGACTGAACCTCTGAATCCAGTAACTAAATAAACTTTTCCTCTTCTAATTTGTTCTTGTCAGGTGTTTTGGTCATAGTGACAAACGAAGCTGACTAACACATTAGGGGGAAAAGCATCCACAGTTGAGAAGCATGGCAGAAGAGCAGAATTCCATGACTTGATCTGTAACCCCATTCTCTCTTTCTGTATGTTTTTTCTTGTTTTTAATGAACAAATCTGTTGCTTTAATAAATTTCTTTAGATCACTTATGTGGATGTGGTATATATGCTTTGGATACAATAGCAAACAGAAACGGTCTTGACCTT
>PVLC010046567.1:0-11389 GCA_004027655.1 Graphiurus murinus | reverse complement strand
GCTTCCACATATTAGGGAGAGCATTTGATTTTTAACTTTTAGTGACTGACTAATCTCACTTAACATAATGTTTTCCAGTTCCCTCCATTTCCTTGCAAATAACATGATTTTGTTCTTCTTTATGGCTGAGTAAAATTCCATTGTGTACATATCCCATAGTTTTGTAATCCATTCATCTGTTGTTGGACATCTTGGCTGTCAACCCAAATCTTGATGGTTTAGCCCTGACCAAATTAGGTCCTGACTATCCTCTCTCATTGACCATGCATTCTTATCAAAATTAAGTATGGGAAGTAGGGCCAGGCTTGGTGGTCTAAGCCTGTAATCCCAGTAACTTGGGAGGCTGAGGCAGGAGGCTCCTTCAGTTTGAGGCCAGCCTTGGCTACTTAGTGAGATTCTCTCTCTCTCTCTCTCTCTCTCTCTCTCTCTCTCTCACACACACACACACACACACACACACACACACTCACACACACACACACACACACACACTCACACACACACACACATACACACACACACACACACACACACACTTGGAAGTTGGCCGTGCACTCGGGGTTGAAATGTCATAGAGGCTGTGTGATTTCAAATCTGAACCCTGGGGGAGGGCAGCCGGGTCCTGGTGGTGGGAGGTTTGCAGGGAATGTGACCCAGTGTGCTTCTCCAGTGCCCTTTGAACCAAATCAATGTAATCTCTCCTTGCTTGTGATAAGTACCTCCACATTCAGATAAGCACCATTTGGAAATCTTCACTATTCTGATAACCATAGCTGGGTCACAGACAGTGTTCCTGAGTTCTGGGTTTTTCCCTTGGGCCAATTACTTTGCAGTAAGTCTCTTGGGCAGACTCCAGTTCTCTAGCTAGAGGTCTATAAAAAGTTAAAAATCAGGAGAATTTCTTTCTCTTTTTCTGGCTTGCTAGATAAGGATTTACATATGTCAGAGGCTCAAAAAGCCCCTAAGTTGTTTGTTGTTGATGTTTTGTTTGATGGGGGAGGGAGAATAACTGATTAACCAGGTTGACTTCTTTGTATCTGTTTGCTCTTGGGAGCACAGTTTGCAGGTGAGTTAGTGGCCGCCACAGAAGCCCTGAGTTGAATCTGAGACGTGTCAGCAGTTTCCACTCTTGTCCATTGAGGTGGGACGGCGCGCCTGGGAAGTGCCAGGCTTGGAGGAGCCGGCCGCCTCCGGCTTCCAAGGCTGGTGTAATGGCTGTGTTCTCTCAGAAGTGCTGACAGACATGACAAATAGAAAACAGATGTGAACTGACCTTCCAAAAATGTATTTCAGGGCTTCTCAATCTTCCCAGGAATTCTGCGGAGTGAGAGGCGCCACCTTCAGGCAGCGAAGCTCATGGCATCCGAAAGAACTGGTGTTTCTGCTCGTGGTCCTGGGCCAGTCTCCTCCCACATCAGACATCTCTCCCAAAGCTTTCATAGCTGTAACCACCTTTAACTTAAGCTACAAGACCACTCCTCTCCCTCTTTTTTTTTTTTTTGTGGTACTAGGGATTGAACCCAGGGGCATTCTACCTCAAAGCTACACCCCCAGCCCTATTTTTTATTCTTTATTTTTGAACCAGGGTCTCACTAAGTTTCAGAGGGTCTCACTAAGTAGCTGAGGCTGGCCTCGAACCCGGATCTTCCAGTCTCAGCCTCCCAAATGCTGGGATTACAAGCATGCACCATCACGCCTGGCTCCTAGTTTTTATTCTTTATTTTGAAACAGGGTCTCACTAAGTTGCGGAGGGCCTCACTAAGGAGCTAAGTCTGGCCTTGAACCTGCTATCCTCCTGTCTCAGCCTCCCAAGTACTGGGACTACAGGTATGTGCCACCACACCCCACTAGGTCCACTTTCTTTCAGTTGATATATTTTACAATGTGAGATCACAAGGAAGAAAAGTTTAAACACCTGTCTTTGGTAGAATTTTGATCAATTCTTTATTAAACCAAAGATCTGTTCTCCATCTTAAATATTTTTCTGTTGTTTTTGCTCATTCTGTATTACTACTTCTCACACATTGGAAACCCAACAGCATTATGGGGTTTTCTTGTTGTTGTTTTGAGACAGGGAGCAGGGTATGAGTCTCACTGTATTGCTGGGCTGGCTTCGGACTCCAGGGCTCAAGTGATCCTCCTGCCTCAGTCTTCCAAGCAGCTGGGATTATAGAGGAGTGTACACAATACTCACTCCCAGTACTGTAGGCTTTTTTGCAGCACTGGGGATTGAACTGAGGGGCGTTCTACCTCCGAGTTACATCCCCAGCCCTATTTTTTATTCTTTATTTTGAAACAGGGTCTCACTAAGTTTCGGAGTGCCTCACTAGGTAGCTGAGGCTGGCCGCGAACCCGGATCCTCCAGTCTTAGCCTACCAAGTACTGGGATTACAAGCGTGCGCCACCACGCCCGGCGACTGTTAGCTTTTTCAGTCTCCCCAATATCCTGCTTTCTCACTTCTGTGTCGTGTTCTTCTCTCTACCTAGAGTCCCCCTCTTGCACCCCTGCTTTCTCTTTTCCCTACATCCTCTCTGTACCTGGCTAACCCCTATTCAGCCTCAGCACCAGCGTCATCTTCTCCCTCCCATGTCATCCTATTTTCTTTTTTCTTGGTATTGGAGATTAGGGGCATTCTACCCCCAAGCCATATATATATATATTTATATATATATATGTTTTTTTTTTTTTTTTTCGGTACTGGGGATTGAACTCAGGGGCATTCTAACTCCGAGCTATACCCCAGCCCTATTTTTTTATTCTTTATTTTGAAACCGAGTCTCACTAAGTTGCAGAGTGCCTCACTAGGTAGCTGAGGCTGGCCGCGAACCCGGATCCTCCAGTCTCAGCCTCCTGAATGCTGGGATTACAAGCGTGCGCCACCACACCCGGCTTATTTTTATATTTTGAAATAGGGTCTCACTAGATTGCTGAGAGTCTCACTAAATTGTTGAGGCTGGCCTTGAACCTGCCATCCTCCTGTCTCAGCCTCCCCAGTACTGGAATTATAGGCATATGCCCATGTCTGGCTTATTTTATTTTATTTATTTATTTTTACAGTACTGGGGATTGTACCCAGGGGCATTCTACCTCTGGGCTGCGCCCCTAGTTCTATTTTTATTCTTTATTTTGAAACAGGGTCTCACTAAGTTGCAGAGAGCCTCACTAAGTAGCTGAGGCTTGCCGGCCGAGAACTCGGATCCTCCTGTCTCAGCCTCCCAAGTACTGGGATTATAATCATGCACCACCATGCCAGGCTCTATTTTATTTTATTTTTTTTACTACTGGGGATTGAACCTAGGGGCATTCTACTTTGAGCTACATCACCAGCCTGAATATTTGTTCTTTATTTTTTGAAACAGGGTCTCGTTAAGTTGCAGAGGGTCTCACTATGTAGCTGAGGCTGGCTGTGAACCTGTGATCCTCCTGTCTCAGCCTCTCAAGTACTGGGATTAGAAGCATTTGCCACCACACCCGGCTTTATTTTATTTTTTATTTTTTGGCGCTGGGGATTGAATCCAGGAGCATTCTGCCTCTGAGCTACACCGTTAGCCCTATTTTACTTTTTTAAATTTTGAAACAAGGTCTCAGTAAGTTGCTGAGGCTGGCTGAGAACATGTGATCTTCCTGTTTCAGCCTCCCAAGTACCGAGATTACAAGTACGTGCCACCACACCTGACCTATTATTTTTAATTTTTGCAGTACTAGAGATTGAACCTAGGGCCTGACACATGCTAGGCAAGCACTGAGCTACATTTCTAGCCTCCCACCTTTTTTTTGTGTGTGGTACTGGGGAGGAAACTCAGGGGTGTTCTACCTCCTAGCTACACCCCCAGCCCTTTTTTATTCTTTTATTTTGAAACAGGTTCTCACTATGTTGCAGAGGGCCTCATTAAGTAGCTGAGGCTGGCAGCGAACCTGTGGTCCTCCTGTCTCAGCTTCTCAAGTACTGAGATTACAAGCATGTGCCACCAAGCTTGGCTCCCAGCTCCTTTTTAAATTTTTATTTTGAGACAGGGTCTTGCTAAATTGCCCAGGCTGGTCTTGAACCTACAATTCTCTTGCTCAGCCTCCTGAGTAGCTGGGATTACAGGTGAGCGCCATCATGCCAGGTCTCCTCACCTTTAAGGGAACAGTGGTGGCCCTTGAGCCCTTGAGGTAGATTTAGGTTCACTGAGGGAATACCTTTCAAGTGCTAGAGCTGCCCCGAAGAGTCCACATTCATCCTTATGCTGTTCACAGTAATAGAGGGACCATGACCAAGTTGGTGGCCATGGCACCCAGCATAAGGCGTAGCACCTGTGAGTACCTGCCAGGCAAAGGAGTCTCCAGTGGTGCAAACTCAGCGCATCCCCGCCCTGCCCATCATCTCTTGCCGGGATTCTAAATTAGGCTCCTAGCTGGGTGTGGTGGTGCACGTTTGTCATCCCAGTACTTGGAAGGCTGAGACAGGAGGATTGCAGGTTTGTGGCCAGCCTCAGCTACTTAGTGAGGAGGCCCTCTGCAACTTAGTGAGACCCTGCTTCAAAATAAAAAATTAAAAATAGGGCCGAGGGTGTAGCTCGGAGGTAGAATGCCCCTGAGTTCAATCCCCAGTTCCACAAACCAAACCAAACAAAACAGGCTCCTGATGATCATCCCCGCTTCTGCCTCTGCTCCCCTGTACACCAGCCAGAGGGATCTATTGCTAACAGAAGTCAGATCACATTATGGCTCAGGTTTCCCATCTCAAATAAGAACTAAAGCCCTGGCCAGGGACACCAAGACCCTGCGTGGCCAGCTCCCTGGCGTCCACCACCGGCTGAGCTCCTCTCGGGCTCACTTGGCAGCAGCCATGGCAGCCTTTTAGGTGTCCTCAAGCACACCACAAATGCTTTTGTATTTTGAAACAGGGTCTCACTAAGTTACTGTGTGCTGGCCTCGATCCTGCAGTCCTCCTATCTTAGCCTCCCAAGTATTGGGATTACACACCTGCACGGCCGCACCCAGCCTCATTGTTTTCTGATTTTCCCTTCTAATATGCTAATGTCACAGTGGTAGGGTTTTTTGTTTCTTCCCTGACATATTCCCAAGTGCTTATAACAGTATGTGGCACACATGGGGCACCTAATAAACATTGTTGAATCATTACCTATAGATTCCAACATGCAGGCATATGTACAGCTACACATAGTTTCAGTTTATAGTGACTATGGATTAGTAAATTTACCAGGGGATCCAGGTGTGATAGCGCACACCTGTAATCCCAGTACAGGGGAGACTGAGACAGGAGGATCACAGTTTTGAGACCGGCCTCAGCAACTTAGTGAGACTCTCAGCAACTTAGTAAGACCCTGTTTCAAAACAAAGAATAAAAAGGGCTGGGGGTTGTGGCTCAGAAGTAGAAGATTCCTGGGTTCAATCTCCAGTAAAACATGCACACACACACGCGCACACACACACACACACACACACACACACACACACACACACACAAAGTACAAGGGCAGGCTGAATTTTCTAGGTGAGAAAAGCGAAAAGCTCCAGATAGATTTCATTTAGATGGATGCTCAGCTGTCTGGAATGTCCCTGTTAGTTATCAGATGTGCCTGGGCATCTCTGGGGAATAGCTTGTTGGTTCAGGTCTCACCACCGAGAAAAGGCTCTTCATTAGTATTTCTATTGAAATTCTTCTCAGGCTATCTTTCTGTATCCTCCTGCAAATAAAAAAAAGCAAAAAAAGCATACCCTCATAGTCTCTTTGTGACTTTTTTTTTTGTGTGTGTGGTACTGGAGATTGCCAGTCTCATTTTATTTCTTATTTGGAAACAGGGTCTCACTAGATTGATGAGAGGCTCACTACTTGCTGAGGATGGAGGGGAGTTGGAAAGGAGGACAAGGTTACTCTACCCATAGCCCCATCTTCATTCTCTCTGCTTCTCCTTGTGTATCTGCTTCATTCTCTCTATAGACCAGATTTACATAACTACACCAGCTATAGTTCAAGCATCAGTAGTAGCTGAAGATAATCCCAGGTGATAAACTGATTGGTCCAGATTGGGTTCAGCATCCACCCAGGATGTAGCCAGGGAGAAGGGTCACACAATAGAAACGTAGCCACCAGACTAATCTATGTGAGTACAGGTTGCAGCTCTCAGCCGAGGAGCCTGGGTTGGAGATATTCCATCTACTACTAGCAACCTGGGCAGTCAGGTTGGTACCGATGTCATCTACCGGGGTAGGGACTTCACGATGGGGAAAGCGAAATAGAAGATGCTAACTTACGTGTGGGACATGTTCAACTGTTCTATATTTGGATGCAGAACATCCAAATATATCACCTAGGAGGGAGTTCAGTGCAGAGTCCAGAGCTCAGCATGAGAATCTGGGCTGGAATCTAGGCTTGTGATACTTTACCTAAAAACAGTATTTATTATTTTATTTTTTATTGTACTGGGGGTTGAACCCAGGTGCATTCTACCTCCAAGCTACAGCCTTTTTTTTTTTTTTTTTTTCTTGCGGTACTGGGGATGGAACCTGGGGGCATTCTACCGCCGAGCTACATCCCCAGCCCTATTTTTTTATTCTTTATTTTGAAACAGTCTCACTAAGTTGCAGAGGGCCTCACTAAGCAGCTGAGGCTGGCCGCGAACCCAGATCCTCCAGTCTCAGCCTCCCAAATGCTGGGATTACAAGTGTGCGCCACCACGCCCAGCTTCCCAGTCCTATTTTTTATCCTTTATTTTGAAACAGGGGCTCACTAAGTTGTGAGGGGCCTCACTAAGTATCTGAGGCTGGCCACGAACCTGCAATCCTCCTGTCTCAGCCTCCCAAGTACTGGGATTATAGGTGTACGCCACCACTCCATGCTTAAGAATATATATATATTTTGCTGTACTGGGGATTGAACTCAGGGGCATTTTACCTCCAAGCTATACCCCAGTCCTATTTTTTATTCTTTATTTTGAAAGAGGGCCTCACTAAGTTGCAGAGGGCCTCACTAAGTAGCTAAGGCAGGCCGAGACATGGATCCTCCTGTCTCAGCCTCCCAAATACTGGGGTTATAGGTGTGCACCACCACTCCAGGTTTAAGAATATTTTTAAAAGCTGGTTCAGGATAGATCCTCAGAGAAAGACACAGGATGAATAGAGGAAGAGAAAATGCTGAAAGAGACTGAGAAAAAATGGTCAAAAGGACTGGAGAAAAAAATATCATTGGCTGGGCGTGATGGCGCATACCTGTAATCTAAGTCATTAGGGAGGCTAAGTCAAGAGGATTGCAAGTTCAAGGCCAGCCTGGGCCTCACTAAGTAGCTGGCTGTGAACCCAGATCCTCTGGTCTCAGTCTCCCAAGTACTGGGATTACAAATGTGTACCACCATGCCCTGGGCAACTAAGTGAGACTTTGTCTGAAAAAAAGAATTTATATATATATATATATATATATATATATATATATATATATATATATATATATATATATATATATATACGGCTGGGGCTGTAGCTCAGTGGTAGAGCGCAGCTGGGTTCCATCCCTAGTACTGGGTGGGGGGAAAATAACCATGGTGATGGGAAAAGAGAGAGGAAAGAGAAAGGAAGTTCCAGGTGGAAGAATGTGGTCAATTTCTGTCAAATGCTCTAAGTGGTTTAGATAGGCTGTGAAAACTGCCCATCTGGATGTGGTCCCAAGAAGGTGTCTGATGATGTAGGTATCAAAGGGAAGGACAAAGTCAAATTGCAATGCATTTAGGACCTTACAAAATGAATTCCTAGTGATGTAGGGCTTTTGCAATACCCAGGAAATAGGCAATAGGCCTTAGGTGAGATGAAGTACAAGACAATGAGTCTGTGGGCTTGTGCTTCATGGTTCTCTTGCAAATCCCTTTTTAAGGGCAACTTGGATTGATCTGGACAGCTCAGGACATTAACAAGGGCCCTGATCGCAAGCTCTGAATCCATAAGAGCAAATCCTAGAGCTCCCTCTTGGGGTGGGTGAGTCTTGTGCAGTATCAGAAGCATCAGTATCAGAAGATGGGCTGCATCTGGCCTGCTGCTTGCTTTTGTATGGCTTGTGAACAGGAATGTTTTCTACATTTGCTTCCATGTTTGGAAAAAAAAAAAAAAACTAAACAAGAGAAAATACTTTGTGATAGGTGCAAATTACATTCAAGTTTCAGTGTCAAAAAGTCAATTTTTATTGGAACACAGTGTTCGTTTGCTTACATATGACTGCTTTCATACTGCAGTGGTAGAGTTCAGTTACTGTAACAAAGACCATAAAATATTTGCTATCTGTAAGCCAGGCCTGGTGGTTCACGCTTGTAATCCCAGTACTTGGTAGGCTGAGACAGGAAGATAGCAGGTTCAAGGCCAGCTTCAGCAACTTAGCGAGACCCTATTTCAAAATAAGAAATAAAAACAGGCTGGGGGTGTAGCTTGGAACACCTCTGAGTTCAGTCCCCAGTAACACACACACACACACACACACACACACACACACACACACACACACACACAGTGGCTATCTGGTTCTTTTCAGAAAAAGTCCATGGATCTCTACCTAGGGGATTAGATGGGGCAGTCATAGGGCTTCGGGTTTCTCTTTAGAATGCCAAATGGTTTATTTACATATAATTATTAAGATAAACGACATAACCACCACCCCTCCTTGTCACTAAGAAGCGCATGGTATGAAAGATGAGAAAATAAGTATAGGAGTTAATATGCTAGGTTCACAGCTAGACATAGAAGCTTTCCCTTTTTTTTTTTGTGGTACTGGGGATTGAACCCAGGGACATTCTACCTCTTTTTTTTTTTTTTTTGCGGTACTGGGGATTGAACTCAGGGGCATTCTATCTCCGAGCTATACCCCCAGCCCTATTTTTTATTCTTTATTTTGAAACTGAGTCTCACTAAGTTGCAGAGTGCCTCACTAGGTAGCTGAGGCTGGCTGCGAACCCGGATCCTCTGGTCTCAGCTTCCCGAATGCTGGAATTACAAGCGTGCGTCACCACGCCCGGCTGACATTCTACCTCTGAGCTACACCCCCAGTCCTTTTTTTTTTATTCTTTATTTCGAAACGGGGTCTCACTAAGTTGTGGAAGGCCTCACTAAGTAGCTGGCCGTGAGTCCAGATCCTCTAGTCTCAGCCTCCTAAGTACTGGGACTATAAGCATGCAACACCATGCCTTGCTTTTTTTTTCAAACAAGGTTTCGCTAGGTTGTTGAAAGCTTTGCTAAGTTGTTGAGGTTGAGGCTGTTGTCAAACCTGTGATCCTCCTGTCTCAGCCTTCTAAATTCTGGGATTACAGGTGTAAACCACCACACCTGGCTTTAAACTAATTTTTTTTTTTTTTTTTTTTTGCAGTACTGGGGATTGAACTCAGGGGCATTCTACCTCCGAGCTATACCCCCAGCCCTATTTTTTAAAGCTTTTTTTTTTTCGGTACTGGGGATTGAACTCAGGAGCATTCTATCCGAGCTACACCCCCAGCCCTATTTTTTATTCTTTATTTTTAAACAGGGTCTCACTAAGTTGCAGAGTGCCTCACTAGGTAGCTGAGGCTGGCCGTAAACCAGGATCCTCCAGTCTCAGCCTCCCAAATGCTGGGATTACAAGCATGCACCACCACGCCCAGCTTAAACTAATTTTTTTTTTTTTTTTTTTGGCCATACTGGCAATTGAACTCAGGGGCATTCTACCTCCGAGCTACAGCCCCAGCCCTATTTTTTTATTCTTTATTTTGAAACAGGGTCTCACTAAGTTACGGAGGGCCTCACTAAGCAGCTGAGGCTGGCTGCGAACCCAGATCCTCCAGTCTCAGCCACCATGCCTGGCTTTAAACTAATTTTTTTTTTAATTTAGAAATTTATTTTCAATTTACTATGAAGTCCCTTCCAGCCATGCCCAACAGGGAGTCTTTGTAGGTTCAATAAAACTTGAGCTTACCATCCACACTGTGTTACTCTAACAGATACTCAAAGGAAGCAGAGAATGGCATCATGGCTTTGGGAGAGACAGGGATTCCTGGCTGCAGTTCACTGAGCTGAAAGAGGCCCATTAGGCCAGCATGGAGCCGCCTAGGATTACTGATAGCCCCAAAGGCACTGAGATCTCTTGTGACAACTTCATGGTATGGTTTCCAGGGTTTCTGTGAGTCATGCCATTTATAAGACTCACAGCAGGGAAATCTAAGAATGTGACTTCCTGCCACGGATTGATAGTTCTTTACTCTAGACGTAGTTTACCAATCAGGGACATTTTTACCATACACACTGTTGACACACTATGCTTGTCAAGTTGCCTGAGAAACAGATCTAGAAAGCTAACCTAAAGTCAAATTCTTATGCAGAAAGAAAAAGTTTTATTAATGCTTTACCTACACTTCCCAGCTTCTGCTCCAATTATAAATCCGCTCCAATTATAATACCAAAATAACTTAATAATTTTTCTAAGAATTTACATGAAATTGTGTACATATTGGTAGATATTTAGTTTATGTCCAATTTTCCACTCTTATAAATGAGCAATGAGCCAGGTGTGGTGGTACACACTTGTAATCCCAGTGCTTGGGAGGCTGAGACAGAAGGATTGCAGGTTCAAATACAGCCTCAGCAAGTAGTGAGACTCTCATCAATTTAGTGAGACCCTGTTTCAAAATAAAAACAAAATAGGGCTGGAGTGTAGCATGGAAGTAGAATGCCTCTGGGTTCAATCTCCAGTACCACAAAAAACAAATAAAATAAATGAGCAATAAACAGTGAAATTTCTTGGTTAACTAGTAGATAAATTTCAAATTCTGATGGTTAATAATAAAAGACTATTAATATTAATGCATACAAATAATGTATGAGTACCAATTTATTTTCACTGTATATTAGAAATCTTTAGCCAGATATGGTGGCCCATGCCTGTGATCCCAGTACTTGGGAGGCTGAGACAGGAGCAGGTTCAAGACCAACCTCAGCTACTTAGCGCAGCTGCCCCCAACCCCTCCACAACTTAGTGAGACCATTTCAAAATTAAAAAAAAAAAAATGGGGCTGGCACTGAGCATGGTGGTGCATGCTTGTAATCCTAGTACTTAGGAGGCTGAGACCAGAGGATCACAGCTTCAGCTACTTAGTAAGGTCCTCCACAACTTAGTGAGACCCTGTTTCAAAATAAAGAATGAAAAAATTAGGGCTGAAGCCGGGTGTGGTGGCACACGCTTGTAATCCCAGCATTTGGGAGGCTGAGACTGGAGGATCCGGGTTTGCGGCCAGCCTCAACTACCTCACTCCGAAACTTAGTGAGACCCTGTTTCAAAATAAAGAATAAAAAATAGGACTGGGGGTATAGCTCAGAAGTAGAATGCCCCTGAGTTCAGTCCCCAGGACCACACACACACAAAAAAAAAAAAAAAAAAAA
>PVLC010046566.1:0-11647 GCA_004027655.1 Graphiurus murinus | reverse complement strand
AGTTTTTCAATACATGAAAATGGAATGTCTCTGCAGTTATTTAGATCTCTAATTTCTCTCTGCAGTGTTTTGTTGATCTTGAGTGCTCAAGTCTTGCAATTTTTGTTAAATTTATTCCCCAATATTTTATTGTTTTTGATGTTACTGGATATAATTGCTTTGCTAATCTCATTTTCGATTTATTCTTTGCTAGTATGTAAAAAAGCAACTGTTTTTTGTGTATTGATTCTTTATTCTGAGATCTTGCTGACTAATTTTTAAATTTTGGTGGTTGTATGTGTAGGGGGGGTGTGCATGTACATGTGTATTTCTTGGGATTTTCTACATAAAGGGTTGTATTAGCTGCTAATGAACAATTTTACTCCTTTTCCAATCTGAATTTATTAGTGCTTTCTATCCTTTCTCCCTCTCCTTCTCTCATCCTTCCTGCTTGTCTTTTGTTCTTCTACTCATCTGTGAACTTCCACTTCTCCTGACAAAATTATGAAGAGTATTCTCTTTAACTTTCAAAAGTGTAGCTCAAAGATTATAGCAGATACTAAGGATAAAAACATGGAAATATTTTCCTGACTATCTTGCTTCTTATTCTAGTGATATACTGATTCTTGGAGAAGCAAAATACTTTATATAAAGTATAGAGATAATCATTGCTGGAAACATTACCAAAATCTAACAGTAATGCAGGCAGAACACCAGAGTTCCTGAAGATACTAAGGAAAACTCTCATTAAGTGAAGATAGTGTTAGCAATATCATAGTTGAAAAATGCCATTCACTAGTCATGTTTAATCATTAGCAAAAAAAAAATTAATTTCTAGAAAAATGCTCTATAGGAAATGTTTCTGAGCTCCAAAATTCTTCCATATAAAAATACTGAAATCAACTAATATAAATAAGTTATATATTGGAAACTAGGGGCAAGTTTTATGCTGTTTTGTATTCATTAGGCTCGTATGTAAAATAATGTTTTTGGAATATGTTTCTTGGAATAGACTTCTTATAAAATTCTGCCTTAATTTACTTTAGGACATTGGGATTTACAAGAAAAAGTAATTTATTCTTTTCTAAAAAAATAGTGTAATCTGAACTAGTACTTAATTTCATGTGAGAATATATTTTATATCTATTTAGAAATTTGAATTCATTTGGTTTTATTTTATCTTATATAACATTGAGGTCTCACACCAAATAAAATTTTATTAAGTAAAATAATTTAATTCAAATGTTTTTACAGTCATTCAATCTCTAAATGATAAAAATGACTGATAAAAACTCAGTATTAGTTTAAAATGTAACATTTCTCTATTGAAGGCATATTCTATCTACTCTCAATAATCATACAGGTAATAATTGGCCACTGGCAGAATATTTTTATAAAGCTAAGTGAAGTTAGCCACTCATAGAAGTGAAGGGTCCTATATTTTCTCATATGCAGAAGCAAGGGAGTAATCATGATACCAGAGGGACTTCAGATATTGGAGGAAAAACTTCAGTGAAGCCAGGGAGGTGGTCTAGAGGAAGGGAATGAGAGAGAGGGAGATTCAATGACGGAATCACATCCATTGACATTATCTACATATGTGAGAATACCAATGTCATCTCAATAGCATGTATGGTTTAGGGGGTAGGAGTGGGAAGGGAGCTGGGAAAGGCCACCAAGTGCTGTGCGCATGTATGTCACCATAACTGTGAGCTACATTATGATGTGAGACTATGATGCACCAATAAAAGTATAAAAAAGAATATTTTGTCAACTTATTTCCCCAAACATTTCATATGTATTACATGAGGATTTATTTTTCCATAAATATGACCTATTTTAGATAAAATCTTTGAAAATATTTTAAGAGGATTTTGGAATATGACTGACTCATGTTTAATAAATCAAGAGGATTGAGGGGAATAAATATTCATGGCATAGTCACTGCTATAGACAGTGGGATTGTGTATCAATACTCAAGATATTATATCTACTTCTTAAAAGCTCACACTGTGCAAAAACATATTTGCTAATATTTTTGCACACCATTTCATATCCATCTCTTGCTGTGTAATCACACTGTTTTTTTTAGCAGATTAAAAACAACAATCTCAAATTATAGTGTGTGGGCCAAATCTATGGCCTGTTTTTTAAACCTATGAGTCAAGAACCATCTTTGTGTTTTTAAAGTGTATTTTATTTTTTTTTTAGAAAACCAAGAATTTGTTTCATCTATCTTTTGCATATTTGAAGTTATCATTACCAATCTTACTAATATGTAAATGTACAGGGAGCAGGGTAGGAGGCAGAAGGAAATGTATCAAGTGATGTGTGCATGTATGTTTGTATTATTTTGAACCTCACTATGATGTATAATTACAATACACCAGTGAAAGTATATAAAAACAAAAATTACATGATAGCAGTCATAGCTTGCAAAGATTCAATTGTCTCTTTCATAGCTATGTCAAGAAAGATTGTGCTGTCTCCTGACTTTAGATAACACTTTATTATTCAGATTTTGTGGGTTGACTCTGCTTAGATGGTGGGTTTTGTTTTAGGTCTTTCATCTGGTGGCAGCCAGCTCTTACTGGGGCTGCAAACATTGATCTTGACTGATGGTTCACTCACATGGCTGGCAGATGATGCTCTCCACTGCCTGGGAGCTCAGCTGGGGCTGTTTACCAGAACACCTGCACTTGGCCTTTCTGTGTGGCTTGCACTTCATATTCTCACAGCATGGCATCTGGATTATTACATGAAACATCCTGATGGTAAACTTTTAAGAGATCTATGCATAAGCTTCAAGGTTTTTTATATCTAGCCTTGGAAATCATGAGGTTTCATTTCTGCTACAAACTACTAAGTATTTATCAGCTAATATTCAATGTGGGAGGGGTCTATCACTTTGGGGAGTGAATGCTGGTAGGTGTGTTTCATTAATGTGGAGGGATTATTTGGAGACAAACTTTTATAGTGCCTTCTTTGGATCTCAATAATTTTTCCCTCCCAAATAAAAAATATATTCAGTCCCTCCAAATGCCCAAAGATTGACATCATTATGTTATCATGATCAGATTTAAAGTATAGGATTTCATTATCTAAATCAGGTCTATGTATGAATGAGACCCCTCAAATTAGATGCTTCTTTATCTGAAGAACTACAAATTAAAAACACTATTTACCTTCTGATATTATGTGGTGGGACATGATTAATGCCTTAGACGTTTCCATTCAAAATGGGAAATAGAAGGTGCATAGGAGTCCTTGTTCTGTAGCAATTCTGAAATCCAGCTGGACTCAGAGGATAATTTACCCTGCTCTGACCACAGGAAATGCGTGCTGATTAGGGCCCAGATTTGCATCTTGCAACTTGTTTGTTCAGTTTTTGTCTCTATTCTCTGGTTTCTTAGCTCCAGATTGTGTATTACTTCTTTTCTATAAGAAATTTCCCATGTTCACAGCTGAGTAGCTTTCTTGGCTTGTTTCCTACCCATAGACATTTGAGGGACCTGAGATTTCTTTTCATTCTTACTCGCTATCCCTTTTAGTACTAGTTGGTGAAATTATTACATATTTTTATTCTTACATATCAAAATATAAATCTGCTCCATTAGAAGAGATTTATATGGCACTTCTTTCTGAGATAGCCTCTTTTCTACCTGGGTCACCTTGTGAGGTGGCCATGTCACAATACCCTCACGATGGTCAATAATCCGTGTCTAGTAAAATTAAGGTCTAAAATGGAAGTCCCTCAGATTCACAGTGGATACTTTTTATAGTCAAGAGAATTGAAGAATCATACCATAAAGACTTTTAGAAAACATTTTCTCTAGTTAAGAAGGTCTAGGAGGAATACCTTTGTTATTGTTAAGAGTCATTTTCTTTTCTAGTTGAGAAGGTCTACAAGCAACTGCCTTACGTCTTTCTGAAGTTTTAACATAGGATCTTACTGATGCTCTCTAATTCTAAGATTTACCCAGAGTCTGCATTATATCAAAAGAGCTATGGTTTGATCTTTGCCCAGATGTTATTTCTTAGAGAAGCTACTGCTATCTGGGAAGACTAGGTATAAAGAACAATCTATATTTTTAAGCAGGCACGTCCCTGTTTCTTCTATTTCCTCTGAAGTTGTTTAAAAAGTTAGCAATACTTACTATAATTCATTTTTCCCTCTCTGTATTTTTTCATGTCCAGCTTAAACCAGTTAGTACATTTGATTTTTTTTCCAGAAAAATAATTTCCTTTGCTGCATAAATGGTCTCAGGTAACATTATTTTGTGATCACAGGCAATAATGTACAAAAAGAGGTAAATGGTTAGAACAGTCCATCTGTAGAGCAGGCAAGGAAAAGGGTAGTGTGTTGGAGAGAATTTCAAAACAATATTGAAGATAGCTAAAAATTTGTCTTCTTTCTTTGTTTATTTACTTTTGTGTGTGGATGGGGGTGGGGTGGTATTGGGGATTGAACCCAGGAGCATTCTACCTCTGAGCTATATCCCCAGCCCTATTTTATTTTTCATTCGGAAACAGGGTCTCACTAAGTTGTTGAGGGTCCACCTAAGTTGCTGAGGCTGACCTGGAGCTTCTGATCCTCCGGTCTCACCCTCTTAAGTGCTTGGATGGCAGCTGCACATCAAGGTGCCCATCAAATAGCTCTGATCATTAAAGTTCACTCCCCTTAGGCTGATTCTCTGAGTAGGCTTACTATTGAGTAAGGTTTAGAGGTCAGATCTCATTTTTGTCATACTTTTTCTTTTTTACCTCTCTGTGATGTGTAAAGCCCAATTCAGGATGCGTAAGTAGGAAAAAACAAGCCATCATTGCCTTACATGAAACAATACTATCTCACAAAATTTCACTAATATTTTAAAATTAATATTTTAAAATTTAACTAGTAACTCTAAAAATGCTATAAAATTTGTACACATCCAAAAATTGCAAGATAAATCATATATGGTGTTATTTTAGTTTCTACGATTTCCAAAAGGTTGGAATGGTAAACCATATAACCTAAGGACAGTATCAAAGTTAGCTGAGATGACTTTCTGGATTAATTAGGCCTACTCCTAGAAAAGAGCAAAGGACTACATTCCATTTGAATGTGCTTCTTATTTGACCAGCTGTAGTAGCCATGCAGCATACAGATTTATGCATGTGTCCTTTTACTTTTCTCTAATGGTCAGTTATGAAACAATTTAAGGCTGCTAGATAGGAAAATATAATGACTATGCCTTCCTAAACTGTTCAGGGAATAGAAAACACTTGCAAAGGCATTTTTAGCAAGGATACCATGATGGTCTTAACAGTTGACAGGTATGGTTTACTCTCATTTTATCATGGTTATTCTGAATGGGGAAAGATGTACTATATTAGAGAAGAGAAGGTCTGCTAGCTAATTAGCACATAAGATGCTCCCTTGTACAACTCGATAAAGAAATGAAGCTGCCTTTTACATTTTAACTGACATAGATAAAAACACATATTACAGTGCAAAAAAATTGTGAAGATAGATTTACATTTCATTAATTTTTTATTTTATTAATTTTAATGTATTTTCTTTTCCTGTTAACATTTCAGAAAACAATAGAAATGCCACAAAGTATACCATATCTGACTCTCAGAAAAGATAAATTCAGGTTAGAAAGTAAATGGTATGCAGGGTGTTGTGGTATATGCCTGTTTCAAAATTAAAAACAAAAAGGCCTGGGGGTGTATTTCAGTACCAAAGAAGAAGAAGGAGGAAGAGAAAGGAAATGATGTATTCACAATAGTTATAGCTCATTTATTTTCAATAAAGAGAAGGAAACTGTTACTTTAGAAGAGAACTGTCTTATTTCTGTGATATAATAAGCAGAGCATCATGGAACTAATGTTTCTAATGGCTTTTGTGTGTAATAATTAATACTTTTGATAGTTTTATAGTAAACAAAAAAATTTAGTTATTAGATGATATAATTTGTTAGGTTCTTATCAGAGAAGAAACTCTTAAAATATTATGAAATAACTTCATGATCACTTTGAACTTCATATTTCTAGGTTTCCAGGACTTTATTTTAAACTAAAAAAAAAAGTCTGAAGTAGACTATACACTTAAAATTCTTATTAACTTGCAAGATAAGCAAATTTTTATCTGGAAATATTGTTATCCTGCATTTAACCATTTGTAAACTTGATAAATGTAGAAAGTTGTGGATTAGTAATTAAATGTGCAAAAATCTACAAGAATAACAGAAAATCTTGGGTTTATGGACTACTTAGCTGTCCTTTTCCTGTTCATCTCTTCTTTATTGTTTATCTTATTCCACAGAGTAATTGTTACAGACATTGTATATCCTCTTCATCTCTTCAGTATAATTAACTCATTTTCCCCTGCTTAGAATTATCTGAAATGCCCTTTAGATTCATGAGGACACCTTTTCCTGATGTTGCCTATTTCACCCTCTGCACTGAATGAGACTTTTGCCGGCACATGCCACACACCCAATGACCTCAATGTATTAGCAGCTCTGGCTAGCCAAAGCATAACAAAGCAACACATAGCTTGCATTTCATTTCCTATCTTCAATTCCAGAATCTCTTGTTATCCTTTCTCTATGTTATACACCTCATCTTTCTAAGTGAATTTTATTTTCTCAATGTTTAAAAATAATTTCATGACTGAGCATGGTAGTACATGCCTGTAATACCAGACTTGGGAGGCTGAGACAGGAGGATTGCAGGTTTGAGGCCAGCCTCAGTAACTTAATGAAAACCTCAACAACTTAGCAAAACCCTGTTTAAATATTTTAAAAAATTAAATTAAAAATAAAAGGGCTGAGGGTATATAGCTCATAGGTAAAATGTGCCTAGGTTCAGTCTCCAGTATCAAATAATAGTAATTTTTTGTTTGTTGTCATTATAAATCAAACAACACATGAATAAAATTATGTTAACTCCTTTTTAACCCCATAGTTACTAGCTTATCTACTTCCTTTAAGAACTACATTTATTTTAAGAATTATAATTTTCATTTTCTCAGAATTCGTTATCTCTGTATAATCTTCTTCCTCCTCAAGCCCTTATAAGTCTGGCTTCCTGCTCCATCATTGCCCTGGGATGACACTCAATAAGGTTATCAGTAACATCTCTCTGCTTATCTTGGTGACTACTTACAGAGACATCTCACTCAGTGTCACAGATCATTTAAAACTGATGATCACCCTTTCTTGAAACCTGTATTCCTGGGGTTTCATGTTAAAATTCTTCCTTCTCTTTTTTTTTTTCCATTTTTATTTTAGTATATTTCTAACTGTCCTTCTGTCTCTTATTTTCTTCTCATTTAGTTATCTTAAGGCTTAGTCTTAGGGCTCCTCATCATCTCAGCTTTCATTCACTATTCTCCAGGTAATCTGATCCATGTAGAGTGCTCTGTTTGGCACATGGATGGAGATAATAACAATCTGTTATCTTTCTCATTGCTCCATCCAGCGCATAAACCCAGAGCACAGTACAATCCTGACAGCCTTCTCTTCCTTTCTTATCACTCCTTATTCAGTGCTTTAACAAATCATGCTAAAATTTCTGCTTAAATATTATTTGAACTTCTCTTTCATTTTTCATCTTCATCAGAATCACCACTATCCTTATCTAAGAT
Organism: Graphiurus murinus; assembly: GCA_004027655.1. Taxonomy (NCBI): domain Eukaryota; kingdom Metazoa; phylum Chordata; class Mammalia; order Rodentia; family Gliridae; genus Graphiurus; species Graphiurus murinus. The sequence goes on along the minus strand of PVLC010046566.1, from coordinate 4,032 downwards.
ATCATGATCTTTTGCCTGGATGATATCATAGTGTCCTGACTAATCTAACTATATTCACTCCAGGCTTTTACCAATTAGTTTTTTTTTATTTTTTTTCTTGCTTCTAAGGTTTATAGGTCACTTTTTTTCTTTGTTGGTGTACTGCAATTATACATGATGGTGAGAGTCATAGTGGTACATTCATACAGGCACATAACGTTTTGGTCTGTTTCCTTCCCTGTACCTCCTTTTCTTTCTCCCCTTCCCTCCCCTAATGCCCTTCCTCCAACTAATTCTTCATATTGTAAATGCTCATCTGACCATGTTGCTCTTTTCCCCATCATTAACATTCTTTGGTAGTTTCTCATGCATTTTGGATAAAAACAATACCCTTGATATGATCTGTAAGACCCTACCTGGTCTGTAATCACTAAAGATTTCTTAGTTCCTTTGTTCCAATCACATAACACTTTTTAATCTTTTGTTTCCAACATACTTTCCAAAAATACCTCTTTATCTAGCTCTGTTCTTCTCAAGTTACAGGTCAAGCATTGCTTCCTCAATATAACCTTTTTGATCTGCATGATAAAATTAATCATGCCATGATAGTCTTTCAAAATCTTGGTAATTCTTACTTTTAGCACTTCTTTAGAAGTTAGAACTTTGCATTTGTATTAATGATTATTAAAAACTACTTTTGCTTGTCAATTATAAGTTTCATTAGGAAAGATATTAAGACTTTGTCCATCGCCATTATATCATTTATGTTCAGTAAATGATTTATTGTTTAACTTAATGAACACCTCTTTCTATCAGTTTCCAACTACTTCCTGAAGAGTTCATGATTTGACTGTGTTCCTTTTTATGATCTGACCTTTGATCTTTGGGTTCTAGAATTTGTATCTGTTCTTTGTGGTTCTTCATTCTGAACACCTTTCTAAGGACTGGATTTGGATATGTCCTTCTGATACTTGACTTGTCCTGAGAACTTGAAAACTAAATAGTTTCCCCAATATATTGAAATTCCAGGATTTGGATAGAATCTATTGCAATTTAGAGCTGTGAGTTTGCTTTTTCCTTAGGACAGTCTTGAATACATATCTCTTATTCAGTTTACATACTTCTTTATTTATTCATGTCTTATCTGCCTGAACCTTTTAACTCTGACACTATAAGTCTTCTTATGGGTGATATCAAATATCTCAATTATGTTTCAAATTTCAAATCCAGGATATATCCTCAATGTAATTTTAGTGTATTGTTTGCTTTTATACCTACCTTCTTGCCCTTGCCCTTTGATTATAAATATCCCTTGAGGGTCAGTTTCTTTGGTCCTTTGAGTTTCTTTCTGTGCTTGTGATTCCTCTGATAATTCACCAATAGTCATGACTTTGTCTTTAGCAGCTTTATTAAGATATAATTCACATACTATACAAGTTTCTTCTTTAAAGCATATAGTTCAATAGCTTTTAGTATATTTACAGAATTGTGTATCTGTTGCTATCATCATTAAAAAAAAAAAAACTTTCATTATCCCAAAGAAAAAAATCCACACCTATTAGCTTTCAACTTGAAAATTTCTGTTGCCCTCCCTCAGACTTAAGCAACTACTAATCTAATTTTTCTTTCTATAAGTTTTCCTATTCTGGATGTTTCTTTTGATTAGGCTCACATGGTATGTGGTCCTTTGTGACTGGTTGTGTACTTACAACTTTGCTATTACAATGTGAATTTCTCAATCATTTATTTGTAACTATAAATTCTCTTCTGAACTCTATTATTGAATTGGTAAATATATATCCTACATGAATCCACACCTCAATTTAACATACCCAAAGTAGAATTGTTCATTTTCTATATTGCTAATTTCCCTCAATGCACATGATACCATAGACAGTTATCCTCTCCCAAGCCTTGTGTTCACTGTGGCCCTGCACATCCAGTGCCCAACATTCATATTTGCTCTATGACTTTGAATGAATGAGTTATTCAATGAAGAGCTACTTTAGTTTGTCTTCTCTCCATTCTCACAATTGTTGAGGCCTTTAAATTACTCAGACCTCTTTCTCAGGATATTTCTTCTCCAGAGCTATGAAACCTACAGTTTATTATTCTTAAAAGGTCACTTTTCTACTTAACATATATTTATTGAAATTTTGCTGGGGAAGCAAGCTTGTTCAATTAAAAAAATATTTAATGCCATAGGATATGGGTCTATGTCCTAATTTCATTACTTTCCTATTGTGTGATTATGCAAAGATTTACTCTACTTTTTAAACTAATGTTCATCATCTGTAAACTGGGTGAGATGGCATTAGTAAATGCTTTTCCCATAGGGAATTGGAAATTTGAAAATTAATAAATAGCCAATAAATGTATACAGAAATGTTCAACATTACTAGCACTCAGAGAAGTGCAAATCAAAACTACCCTGAGATTTCACCTAACCCCAATTAGAATGGCAATCATCAAAACACAACAACAAATGCTGGCAGGGGTGTGGAGAAATAAAAACTCTAATACACTGTTGGTGGGATTGCAGATTAGTGCAACCACTTTGGAAAACAATATGGAAGATTCTCAGATGAATGGAAATGAACCTACCTTATGATCCAGCAATACCACTTCTGGGTATCTACCCAAAAGAATGGAAATCAAACTATCAGACTGATGCATGTGTATCTATGTTTATAGCTGCACAATTCACAATTGCTAAACTATGGAACCAGCCAAGATGTACATCAACAAATTAATGGATTACAAAACTATGGGATATGTACACAATGGAATTTTACTCAGCCATAAAGAACAAAATCATGTCATTTGCAAGGAAATGGATAGAACTGGAAAACATTATGTTAAGTGAGATTAGTCAATCACAAGAAGTAAAGACTAGTATTCTCTCCCTAATATGTGGAAGCTAGGGAGAAAGTAGGTCATGAGAAGGACTCTAGATGAAGCAGAAACCTTAGATAAGCCAAGAAGGTGATTTAACTGAAGGTGATGGGGGAGGGGGATGGAAACACTCTAAAGTACATGATGTACTTTCAAAAACATATCAAAGTCAATCACTAAACTGAACATGAGAAGGAGGGGAGAGGGATGGGGCAGGAATTAGGGAAAGGTTAAAAGAGAGATGTGTGCATGTATGCCTCTAGCAGCATGATTCTAAAAAGATATATAATTATAATGCACTAATAAAAAAATTGAAAAAAAGAAAATTAATGATACAAATTAATATATAAAGAGTCTAAATCATTTTGTAGAGACAAGAAAAGTTATAACCTGTAGGCATATTCAAAGCTGGATAGTATACTTTAATTATAATGCATCAGTTTAATGGGAGAAACAATTCCATGTTTCTGTTAGAGTATACTTATCGGAGTCTATTGAAAGGATTGGTGCATTACTTTTGTTTGTGCAACTTGGTCCCAGAAACTAGCCTGCTCTTATTAAGAATGGCCCCATGAACTGAGAGAGCCTATGACTCTCTTTATTTCAGGCCATGTGAGGCAACAGGACTTGCTGCTCTCTGTGACACTGCTGTGGCACCTTTGAGGCCCTCTGGTAGATGAGTTGCCTGTCCCCTGCCAGGGTACAAGCACACATGGGCACTGGTGGACCTCCAGAATCCCTCCCTCCCCCCAAACGTCCTTGTCAGCAGCAGATTATTACCCATAAGGAAGAGTGAAACAACAGTAACTCTCTTGGGCTTGGAATCTCATGCTTTGCCTTTCAAGATGTGGGAAGGGGCTGTGGATCTTTGCTAACTGTAAAAGAATCATTTATTGTAACAAAAAAGAATTGCTCAGGAAATTAGAATTTAGCTACAAGCAGACTAATAGACTCCCGGTTACTTAAATTATTCACTTATTATTCTGAGTCCTTTTAAAGGGGCTCTATAATTTGGTCTTTATATATTTTATAACATATTTTCTGCTTTATCTTGATGGTGTTTTATTTAGCTACAGTACCATTGCCGCAGAGGTGACTTTTTCTTTCTGGCCTTCTTACTCTTTTTGTTTTTCTTTTTTGGATCTACTACTGTATGCT
>PVLC010046565.1:0-11286 GCA_004027655.1 Graphiurus murinus | reverse complement strand
GCATGAGGGCTTAGGAATTGGGGGTTGGGGGGAGCACTGGAGAAAAAAATGGAGGGTATTTTTAGGCTTGCTTTTCAGTCATGAAGTGTTGTGTTCTTCACCACCACGGCTGCTGGGTTAATTAGGCTGAGCTGACAGCTGCCAGTCAGGGAGTCTCACCAGCTTCTAACGGTGATTCCGTCTCATGCCTCCAGCCATTCACCTGGAGAGACCATGCTTCCCGAGACGTGGTCCTCACCTCCACCTCTGGTGGTTTTGGTAGGAGAGGGTAAAGCTTCTGGAAGTTAGGGACCCATTGTTTTGATTTTCATTTGGGTCTTGGTACTGGAGTTTGAGCCCAGGGGACTTCTACTTCCAAGCTACAGCCCCAGCCCTTTTTATTTTGAAACAGGGTCTCTCTGAGTTACTGATGCTCAACAACGGATCCTCCTGTCTCAGCCTCCCAAGTAGTGGGATCACTACTTTCTTCATGAACCCTTTACCATGCATGCAGCCAGTAACAGCCGGCTGGTGCTTTTACCTAACAGCACACCGGTGGAACCTTGTGGCATGGCACGGGGTTCTCGTTCCCATTTCTTTTTTTCTGTTCTCCCAGTTCCTCCACATCTGCTGAGCACATCACTGCCATTTCCCAGATCATCATCGAAGTCAGCTCAGTGCCCAGAGCTCGAGTGGCTTGGAGCTATCCCACCGCCTGGGCAACAAGTGATGGAGAGAGGGGTAGACTTGTTGATTCCAACCCAATAGCTTATTTACATACTGTGTCCATCGGCGACCCCACCTTCCCAGTACCAAATTCTGTATCCGTCAGCATGCTTACAGCTATAACCAAAAAGACCGACCATGTAACTTAGAGGAAAGATTTATTTTCTTATACTTTTGGATTCAGTCCATGTGAGCCCGGGGACTGTGGATCTCGGGACATGGTGGCAGGAGGCAGAGGGAGGGAGGGTACATGGGCTGTGCTCTTCACATCAGGACAGAGGTCCTTGTCCTGGTGGACCTAGTTTCTACAGTATATACCTTAGAATAGGTGATTTATATATTCTATATACATTTTTTTGAGGTACCAGTGATTAAATCTAGAGACATTTTACCCCTGAGCTACATCCCAAGCCCTTTTTTATGTTTTGTTTTTTGTTTGTTTGTTTGCTTGCTTGTTTGTTTGTTTGTGTGATACTGGGGATGGAACCCAGGGGCATTCTACCTCCGAGCTATACCCCCAGTCCTATTTTTTATTCTTTATTTTGAAACAGAGTCTTGCTAAGTTGCAGAGGGTCTCACTAAGTAGCTGAGGCTGGCCACGAACCTGGATCCTCCTGTCTTAGCCTCCCAAGTACTGGGATTACAAGTGTGCATCACCATGCCTGGCTTATGTTTTGTTTTTAAAATAGGGTCTCACTAGATTGCTGAGAGTCTGCTATATTGTTGAGGCTGGCCTTGAACCTGAGATCCTCCTTTCTCAGCCTCCCAAGTACTGGGATTATAGGTGTGTACCACCACACTCAGGTTATTCTACATATTTATATTCTATATTACTAATATGTAGGAAGAAATACGCATATATATTTGAGAAGGTGGTAGTACTATGGAAAAAAACACTGAAACATATAATGGACTTCCTCCTTATATACCTTTCAGTCCACGTTATTCTGTCCTGTTCCCATGTCAATACTGAAGAACATAAACTCTCATGCTGCCCGCTTCTCTCCCTCAGCTACTTTCCCAGGAAGCCACAGAACTGGAATGTTTAGGCCAGTTGGTTGGGATCGCAGAAGGCAGCCACCTTCACCCTGTCAACCCTGAACGATGAGGTTGACACCAACAACCAGTTCCCCAGGAGCCTCCCAGCCTGCTGAGTCACAACTTTCGGAGACCCTGCAGGAGGCAGGCCCCTTCCCCCACGCTGCACCCGAAGGCTCTTTAAGAAGGGAGGGTGATGGGGCTGGTGTGCAAGTTTGAGGAACTCGGTGTCTGCACAGCTCCGGAGGATGGAGCAGACCAACCTCCCGCAGGTGGTGGTTCTGGTCTGGAAACTCTGCTCACCACCCTATCACCAAATAAACAATTACACTAAGAGCACACCCGAGAGGCCAGCCAGAACGGCCATTGGGAAGAGTAAGTGGGTGGATCGGAGCGGCTGGAGGAGAAATGTAAAGACCTCAGAAATGACCTCCCGTATGACTGGACAGAAGCCATCGATTATAATCGAGTCATTGTCAGCTGCAAAATTTCAGCACAGAGAGGAAACCAAAGATCAGGACAGTCCTCCTGGACCGGAGGGAAATGAGGACAGGAGGGTATCAGGGTCCTGTTGGAAATGATCTACCATCATTTGAGCAAAATCTCAGCACCGTGGGGGACAGGGTTTAGAGTCACTGTTTAGGAGAAAATCCCCTGGCCTGTCTTTTCTGCTGGGAATGTTTAACTTCTGAATTTCCAGTTAAGACTGTCACAATCCTGACCCCTGTCGAGAAAATGAAATTAGACTCCATTTGGGCCACATTTGGCTTGATGATGTTCTCTACCTCCTGGAACCAATCCCAAATGAGCACACAGTGCCACACGATACTCGATACCAGGAAACTTTGAGACAATCTGGATTTTAAACCCCAGAAGCTTCGAATGGACGGACAGTTTAGGATTCTACCCAGAAGCTCCAAAAAGCAGAGAAACACCCTTACCCAAAGGCCAGTTCAGGGCCTTCTCATCCAGTCACCTGTGATTTAGGGACCCTGGAGACTAGGTGGGATGAGAGAACATGCACCAAGCTCCTCAGCCTTGTTCCTGTTGATATTTGGGGCTAGTTAATTATTGGCCATGGGCGAAGCTATTCTGTGCCTTGTAGGACGCAGCATCCCAGACCTCTCCCACCTGATGCCACAGGCACCCCCTGAGCCAGTCCCGACAGGGGCAACCCCAAACACTGGCAGACATTGCAAAATAGCTCCCAGGGGCAAGAGCCTCCCCTATCAAGAGTCATTACTCTAGGGTGTCCAACTGCCTCAGTTTACCTGGGACTGAGGGATCTCTTAGCACATGAGAACTTCAGTGCTAAAAAAGGGAGCTAGGCATGATGATACATGCTTGTAATCCCAATACTTGGGAGGCTGAGACAGGAAGATTGCAGGTTCATGGCCAGCCTCAGAAACTTAGTGAGGCCTTCTGCAACTTAGTGAGACCCTGTTTCAAATCAGGCTGGGGGTGTAGCTCAGAGGTAGAATGTCCCTAGGTTCAATCCCTAGTACTGCAAAAAAAAAAAAAAAAAAAAAAAAGCACCAGGCATGATGGTGCATGCTTGTAATCCCAGTACCTGGGAGGCTGAGACAGGAGGATCCGGGTTCTCGGCCAGCCTCAGCTACTTAGTGCGGCTCTCCGCAACTTAGTGAGACCCTGTTTCAAAATAAAGAATAAGAGATAGGGCTGGGGGTGTAGCTCAGAGGTAAAATGCCCCTGGCTTCAATCCCCAGTATGGCAAAAAAAAAAAGGAAAGTCTCGGGTGAGCCAAGGTGAATTGACCACCTGACTGTGTCATTAATGTTCTCTTTTGTACCAAAGTGTGAAATTAAGAAATGAAACCTCCTGAGGTCTGTCTGTGAGAGGTGTTGGCAGAGACACCCTGGGGAATATGATGCAGGTGTAGTGTCGTTCCACATCGACACATACTCCAAAGGCAGAATAGAATTGAAATGTCTGTAGGGCTTGAGCCTTGGAGAGATGGGCCATTGAGAAGTTTGATCCTGACCTGTGTGGGGACCGAGGACTTCCTTCAAACCCACTGCCTTTGTAGAGGAGAGGCTCTTGTTTGACACCTGGTAGTGAGTTTGAGTGATCGACCTTTTCTTAGAATTGTAGGCTGCGTGACAGTAGACATCCTGAAAGTGACAGCAACAGTGGGGATTCATTTAATTCCGTTTTCCTTTGCAGGTCCGGATAAATCATTGCTGCAGGGGAAAAAATGAGCTTTACTTTCTCAGACAAAAATGATTCAGATTAGGATGTGTTCTAGGGAAGGGAAGGCTGAAAGTAGGTCTGCTAATGGGTTTTTAAAAAATACTGAGATAGCATTGTGTTAGTCAGCTTTCTGTCACTATAGCAAAGTAATTCGATGATGCACTTATAAAGAGAAAAGGTTTGCTTGGGCTCACAGTTTTAGAGTTCACGATCGGACAGACCCATTGCTTTTAGGCCTCTCAGAGGTGGAGGATCTAGGTGGCAACAGGGGAGGGAGGAGCATAAGAAGAAAAGGAAGGGGCTGAGGTCCCACAGTCGCCTTAGAAAAGTATGTCCCTAGCTGGGCATCATGGTGCACACCTGCAATCCCACTACTTGGGAGGCTGAGATAGGAAGATTGCAGGTTCATAGCCAGTCTCAGCAACTTAGCAAGAACTGGTTTCTATCTTTTTTATTTTTTGGTGGTGGTAACAGGGGAATTGAACTCATGGCTATTTTGCCTCTCAACTACACCCATAGCCCTCTTTTATTCTTTATTTTAAAATGGGGTCTCACACACTCATAATCCTAGCATTTGGGAGGCTGAGACCGAAGGATCCAGGTTCTCGGCGAGCCTCAGCTACCTAGTGAGGCACTCCGCAACTTAGTGAGATCCTGTTTCAAAATAAAGAATAAAAAAATAGGGCTGGGAAGCCGGGCGTGGTGGCACATGCTTGTAATCCCAGCATTCGGGAGGCTGAGACCGGAGGATCCGGGTGCGAGGTCAGCCTCAGCTACCTAGTGAGACACTCCGCAACTTAGTGAGACTCGGTTTCAAAACAAAGAATAAAAATAGGGCTGGGGGTATAGCTCGGAGGTAGAATGCCCCCGAGTTCAACCCCTAGTACTGCAAAAAAAAAAAAAAAAAAAAAAAAAATAGGGCTGGGGGTATAGCTCCGAGGTAGAGTGCCCCTGAATTCAGTCCCCAGTACCACAAAAAAGGGGGGGTCTCATTAAGTCAACGAGGGCCTCCCTAAGTTGCTCAGGCTGGCCTTCAACCTGTGATCCTCCTGTCTCAGCCTCCCCAGTCCTGGAATTCCCTGCATGTGCCACCACACTCGACTATGACCTTGTTTCAAAATAAAAAATAAAGTTGGGGGTAGTGGTGCACATCTGTAATCCCAGTACTTGGGAGGCTGAGACAGGGGAGTCGCAGGTTCAAAGCCAGCCTAAGCAACTCAGTGAGGCTCACATCAGCTCAGCAAGACCCTGTTTCCAAATAAAATACAAAATAGAGAAGGAAGGAAGGGAGGGAGGGGAGGGGAGGGGAGGGGAGGAAGGTCCCTAATGACCTAAGGGCCACTTACTGGGCCTTACGTCTTAAATGTCCCACCACCTCCCAGTTCCCTGGAGTCCAAGCCTTAACACACGGCCTTTTGGGGGCTGTTTAACTTGCAAAGCACATATATCATGGACGTTGTTGAGTGTCTGCTGCACTTGGCTAAGGACACGTCTTATACCAGAGGGTTCTCCTTCCCAGTCTATGTTAGAAGAGGCCCCTAAAATCGTAGCGGTTGATCAGTTGATGCTTGTGTTCCTTAGGGCGTCTTGTTGGAAATGGTAATTGGCTACAGTGCTGCCTGGCCTGCAGGAGTTGGTGGTTGAAACCTTAAAATCAAGGTTCTAGAATCATGAGCCCTAACCACTTAGGAATAGAAATTGCCAACGGCTTCATGTTCCTTCCAGAAAACCGCCGTTACTGAGGAATGCAGTTCTTCACTGCTAGACACTGTGACTTGTGGGGGGACAGGGACGTGGGCCCCGGTGCTACGCAGGAGGAGCCTGTGGGTTTGGAGAGACATGCAGTGGAGCTGGAACCCCACCTCGCAAGAGAATAGCGGAGAGCAGGCGCTGGGCTGCAGAGACGTAGGTGTGGTGTCTAACCTAAACAATAACCCGCTTACTTTGGAGAGACTCTCCAAACCTCACCGAGGCTGTTAACAGCCTAAGAAAACACTTGCCTGGCAGATGTGGTAGTGCACACCTGTAATCCTGCCAGCATTTTGATGTCAACTTCTAGCCTCCAGAAAAGTGTGGCAGCGTCAGTGTCTGTTGTTTTAAGCCCCCAAGTTTGTGGTAATTTATTATTATTTCAAATAAACCTAGCCAGGCATGGTAGCACACACCTGTGATACCAGTACTTGGGAAGCTGAGACAGGAGGATTGCAGGTTCGAGGCCAGCCTCCGCAACATAGAGAGAACCTCAGCAACTTAACAAGACTCTGATTCAAAATAAGAAAAATAAAATGGGATTGAGGGTGTAGCTCAAAGGTAGGATGCCCCTGGGTTCAACTTTTAAGAAAAGAAGAGAGAAAGCCGGGTGTGGTGGAGCACACTTGTAATCCCAGTACTTGGGAGGCTGAGACAGGAGGATTGCAGGTTTGAGGACAGCCTCAGCAAGTAGTGAGACTCTCATCAACCTAGCGAGACCCCGTTTCCAAATAAGAAATAAAATCAGACTGGGAGTGTAACTTGAAAAAAAGAAAAAAAAAAAAGAAAAAGGAAAAGGAGAGGAGAGGAAGGAAAGAAAAGGGAAAGGGAAAAGAACGGAAAGGGAAGGGGGAAGGCTTGACTTCCCTGTGACTAGAATCCAGGTCTCCCCTCGCCGTCCATCGGCACTCGCTGGAGCTCTGGGGCCAGGACACAAACACGAAGGCCCCCGGGGAAGTTTTGCTCACAGGCGAGTCAGTGGGACTTTCCCGGTCTGCACCAACCTCGGTTGCACTCCAGCGTCAGTCACCGATGGAATCCATCATGACAAAAGCTATAAAAGCCCTGCCTCGGAGCAGCCCGGTCCTTCGAGGAGTGAGTGTAAGGTGAATCAGCCGTTGCTGTGGAGATGATTCTACAGCAGTGAGAAATTCTGCAGTGGAGCAGCAAGAAGTGTGTGTGTATGTGCGTGTGTGTGTGTTCACGTGCGAGTGTGTGCACATTTTCAAACAGTTTCGGCCATCTCCTCGCAGCCCACCTGAGAGCAAGGGCTGAGGACTTTCCCTCACCCCCATTCGGGGGAGCATTGGTTTCCCCATCTGTTTTAACCCCGATCAACAGCCCAGAGCTTTGGGCTAGGTCCAGCCAGCCACTGAAGAGACATATTTGTCTTTTCAAAAGCTGGGCCTGGATACTCTCCGAAATAGGAGAAACAATTTGAAAAGGCATCCAAGGTACGCGGTATTTTACTGCCTCTGGATGTCATTTATATTCCAGATCTGAGAGGGGATTTATTAGCTCCATGTCCTCCCTCTCCTGGTTCTATCTGCTGGGAATTCAGAACTGCTTCTTTTTTTTTTCTTTCTTTCTTTCTTTCTATTTTTGTACTGGAGATTGAACCCAGGGGCATTCTACCTCTGAACTACACCCTCAAGCCCTTTTTATCTTTGTTTTGAAACAGGATATTGCCAAATTGTGGAGGGCCTCTCTAAGTTGCTTGAGGCTGTCCTCCAACCTGTGATCCTCCCATCTCAGCCTCCCAAGTACTGGGATTACAGGAATACACCACCTCTCCTGGCTTAGAGCTGCTTCCTGGTGTTATTCACTGCCAACACGCAACCTTAAGAGCTGAAAGTCTCTGTCATCTCCCCAGGTCTGATGTTCTGCTAGGCATTAGCACCCCAGATTTAGCTAGGGATCAGAACAAGAAAGAAGCAGAATGGTGGCCTCAGAAGTAGAGAAAACCCCTAGTTATAGCACTGGGGGGAAAGAAAAGCACGGGGATATAAGGAACAAGTAGTCCTTAAATATTATAAAAAATATTTAAGCCAGGCATGGTGGTGCACACTTGTAATCCCAGTATTTGGGAGGCTAAGACAGGAGGATTGCCGGTTCGAGGACAGTCTCAGCAGGTACTGAGATTCTCATCAACCTAGTGAGACCTTGTTTCCAAATAAAAATAAAATAGGGCTGTGGGCATAGCTCAGAGGTAGAATGCCCCTGGGTTCAATCCTCAGTGCCACAAAAATAAATAAATAAAGGATATTTAAGAATTTCTCTGGGCCTGCCCTATGCTGTGGGGTTTGCCTCTGAAGGAAAACACAACCAAACCCAATTCATACTTGGTTTACAAAACACACTGGGGCCCGCGCCCTTGGAGAATTAGTGTTCTGCCAATGGCTGTCTGTCCAGGCCCTTGCTAGGGAGGAATGGCCCTGTCGTTCTCAGATGAGTTTCCTAGCGTTGACACAACAAATCGCCACAAAATGGGGGGGCTTAACACAGCACAAATGTATCCTCCCACAGTTCTGGGGGGCAGAAGTCTGAAATCAAGGTGTTGGGAGTGTTGGCTCCCTGAGGGGTCTCTGCAGGGGGATCCACTCTGCGCGTCCCTCCCAGCTCCTGGGGTCTGCAGCAGTCCCAGTTGTCCCTTGTCCTGTACCTGTCCCACTCAGTTTCTGATCCTCATGTAACTACCCTCTGGTCTCTGAGTCCCCATGTCCCTCCTCTTTCTCTGAGAAGGATGCTAGTCATCCTTGGGGTCAGGGCCCACCCTAAAGCCAAGATGATCTCCTCTCAAGACGTTGACCTTATCCCATCTGCAAAGGCCCTGCTTTCAAATAAGATCCTAGGCGCAAAGCTGGGTGTGGTGGCGCACACTTGTAATCCCAGCATTCAGGAGGCTGAGACCGGAGGATCCGGGTTCAAGGCCAGCCTCAGCCACCTAGTGTGGCACTCCGCAACTTAGTAAGACTCGGTTTCAAAATAAAGAATAAAAAATAGGGCTGGGGGTATAGCTCGGAGGTAGAATGCCCCTGAGTTCAATCCCCAGTACCAAAAAAAAAAAGATCCTAGGCGCAGGCGCTGGAGGTTCAGACATGGCCATGTCATTTTGAGGGACGCCGTTCAAGTATCAGGAGTCTCGTTCCTCTTCATCTATCCAAGCGTCTACTCTCTGTTGCTTTTTTCCATTTTCAAAAGGGTGCCCGTTTGGGCTTACACATCCTTATATTCCAACCACTTCCACCATCCGGCTCCAAGGAAGAAAAGGCCTCGCTGGCTGCTCGCTACAAACACGGCTCTTCCCAGGCCCTGAGTTCGCACGGTCTTGCCAACCCAAAGAGGACAGGCTTAGAGCCCAAGGAACCTCTGTCCCCCAAACCAGGGTACAGCCTTCTGCTTTTCAGCATTTTGAGGGTACATGGATATGCACCGGCAAGATGGAGCCTTAGAATTCCTGATTCCTACAGCAGTTTATCCACAAAGACATAGTGACCCTCTGAACCAGATTCTAATTGCCTTTATTTTTCTTTCTCTGTTTCCTCTTAGCAAACTGCCTAGTTGGGCCAGAGCTGTTGTCCCCAAAATATTTTATGTGACGGAGAAGGCTTGGAACTACTATCCCTACACGATTACAGGTAAGTCTTTAAATACTGCCAGTATGCCTTGGGTAGTGAATTTGAGGACACGGCCATAGAGGAATTTCACTGAGTTAGGGCTGAATATCCATGCAGGGCCTGTGGGAGGCCATCATAGCTTCTGACCCTTTGCTTTCCTTCTTTTCTTTTTTGGTGATTGAATCCAGAGTCATTCTATCACCAAGCTACAGCCCTAGCCTGATTGATTGATTGACGATTGATTGATTGTTTGAAACAGAGTTTCACTAAGTTGATGAGGCTGCCTCAAACCTGCAATCCTCTTGTCTCAGCCTCCCAAGTACTGGAATTAAGGGGTGCTCCACCACACCCAGCTAAGTGGTTTATTTTGACTTGCTTGTTTTACAGCCTCCCCCACAAAATTGAGTATAATTTATGTAAAAGTTTCTGTTGAGTCTTTCTTACCTCTCACGACTTCCTTTGTTCTTGAAGAATATGAGAATCTTTAAGATCACTTTCCCTCTAATGCAGTGATAATAAACTACTGAATACGGAACCAGGAACCATATGGCCCCTCACATGTAGACGGTTCCTGCCCTCGAACACACTGAACCTCAGGATCCTACTGCAACTTCATCACAACGAGCTCTTCCTAATAGTTATAAAAGCTACTTTTCCACTTAAAAGATTTCCTTTGTGGTTAATGAAATGCTCTACTGGGATAATCAGTCTTTATTCTGCCTCTGTAATGCCAACTTGGGTTTTTAATTAGCCACAAACCTATAGGCTAATTGAATCTTGTCTTACTGTCCTTATCTGCTTAACCACAGAAGTATTATGTGACAGAGTTTAAAAGAAAACATGAAGGCATTCAGTAGTTATGAAAAATTAATTTTGGACCAGGCGTGGTGGCACATGCCCGTAATCCCAGTACTTGGGAGCTAAGACAGGAGGCTCGCAGGTTCAAGGATAGCCTCAGTGACTTAATGAGGCCCTCAGCAACTTAGACTTTGTTTCAAAAAATTTAAAAATAATAATAAAATAGAGCTGAGGGTATATCTCAGAGGTAGAGGAACCCTAGGTTCAATTCCCCAGTACCACCAAAAAATAAAAAATTTTAAATCTTTGGAAGGTTTCTCTACCCATTTTTGTGTTATTGTTATACTAGGAATCAAACCCAGGGGCATTCTACCACCAAGCTACTCCCCCAGCCCTTTTATATTTTTTTATTTTGAAACAGTTTTGCTAAGTTGCTGAGACTGGCCTCCAACCTGTGATCCTCCTGTTTCAGCCTCCCAAGAACCGGGATTACAGGCATGGCATGTGCCACCATATCCAACTCTACCCTCTACCACATTTTTTTTTTTTTTTTTTTTTGTGGTACTGGGGATTGAACTCAGGGGCATTCTACCTCAGAGCTATCCCCCTAGCCCTATTTTTTATTCTTTATTTTGAAACCAAGTCTCACTAAGTTACAGAGTGCCTCACTAGGTAGCTGAGGCTGGCCGCGAACCCGGATCCTCTGGTCTCAGCCTCCCAAATGCTGGGATTACAAGCATGCGCCACCAGGCCCGGCTTACTACATTTTTAATAATTATAACTCACCAGTATTTGTTAGTTCTTTGGTTTTACAGTAGATATCAGTGTGGTCTAACTCATCATTATCTCTCTTTTTTTCTTTTCCCTCATCTCCAAATGAACATCTGGAATCAGAATACACCGTAAGTTTCATTTAATTTTTTAAAATATCCTGTCTATGACCAGTGGAGCAATTGGAACATTCCTCATAGTTTGTCTTATCAATGTAATAATTTTTAAGAAGAATAATTCAGAATCAGAAATATTTAAATGTAGGCTATTACATAGTTATGTATAATTCAATAATTTGAATGTTCTCATTTGTTCAAGAATATTAATGTTAATTTAAAGTGCCTTGCCAGTCACTCTACATAATTAGCTTTGCTTGTAATTTGTAAAGAGCTTGACT